>JAMFLO010000084.1:0-103617 GCA_027475765.1 Paralagenidium karlingii | reverse complement strand
CATTTCCGGTTGGGCGCCCAGGCGGCGTTCAATATTGACAAGACCACTTTGAGCGAACACAATGTTGGTATCAGCTTTGTGGGCCATGACTTTGCTAGTACTTTGGTCACCAAGAAGAACTTTGGTGCGTTGTCGGCGTCGTTTCACCACAAACTTTCCAAGGATGTCACGTATGCGGCTATGTTGGATTACGATTTGAAATCGGCATCCAACACCTTGAACGTTGGCGGCCGTTATCGTGCAGATGCCGACACCACGTACTGTGGCAAGGTGGACTCGAATGGCTTCGTGTCGTTGGCGTCGATCCAAAAGTTGCGTCCATTTGTGACGCTCACTACTAGTGTTCACGTGGATGCCAAGAACTTTGAAGGTGATTCCCACAAGTTCGGTCTAGGGCTCACTTTGGGTTAAGTTCGCCCACACTTCAGCTAGAAGCTCTGTTCTCGCGATCTTTTCCTGCGGGTGCGCATTATCGTTGACTGAGAGAGCCGTAAAGCAGGCAGTGGGTGTAAATGAAACGAGTTAAAAAGCACGAAATGACACGCAACAGATGCTCTCAAATGAAGGGACCCCGTAAGTCGCCTTTGGAAGGATCATGTCACTGTCAATCGAATCCGTTTCTATAGCTGCTACACGCTGCTGGGGAATTGGAGGTCACAATTCGGAAAGGGCGGCTACTGAATTCATTTTCGCGATGCAGAGCTTGACGGATCCGCCGCTGCTGCGGCTGCGGCTGCACGGCGCTTTTTGCTGACTCGTTCTAAATAATTCACAAACGTGAGCTCATCGCTTTCACCGAAGAGCTGTTTCATGCGCATCTCCAATTGGGACTGGCCATAGCGTGCAAACAAAATGGCCATGGTGTCGTCAGCTGTGATGGTGCCACAATTCTTCTTGTCGTAGGTCATAAACTGCACGACATTGAACAAATTGACCGGTTCGAGATTGGTTTTGTCCATCAGATTGCGGTTGAACATGGCACGCATTTCTTCCCAGTCAATGGCCCCATCCAGATTCTCATCGCCTTCCCAGATCATATCGCTGATTTCTTTTTTTGTGCAGACTTTGCCGAGCGCTTTGATGGCATCAAACAAATCCTCGTGGTGAATGCACTTGGTCGGATTGCTCTGCAACAGCGCCAGTTCGCTCACAAGCTTTTCAATCGAAGAATCTATTTTCTTTATTTCTTCGTCGACTTCATCTCGGCTCATTTTGCCTCCTTTGTCATTCAAAAGCGGCGACACTTCGGGATTGTTTCGACACGTATCGAGACGATTCTTGCGATCTTTGGCGGCAGCCAGAGCTGTCGTGACTTTTTTCTTCTGACGATACGAAGCCACGTGGTCAAACACTCGGCGCAACTCTCTTTCTTCTTGCGCGATCATGCCTTTCCCGGTCTCACCGGGGTTTTCTTTGGCCATCATGGCTGGCGCCGATCACGAAGTCTTTCTGGCTGTTGGCAACTTGCTTAGGTACAAAGAGTTGTCGGATCCTCCAGCATCACGAAAGGACACACTCATCCATAATACTAGCCTATGTGTTGTATACGCATGTATAAAATGTATGTGTTTAATTCATGCATATGCATTCTGTAGTATATTCTCAGCTCTTGCTGAGTCAGTCAAAGAATCCAGCACTGTATCAATCCATGATGGTTTGTTTCAACAGCTGATCCACAATGGCCTGGATCTCACTTGGTGAACGAGCTGCTTCACAGTTGAGAAACAGATTCGCCAACACCACAGTATTTTGATGGCTTTTGGACTTGATCCAGAGCATGCCGTTGCTTCCGATCGTCAACTCAAACGGCAAACGAGCTTGGGCGAGGGCATTCATCAAGTAGCAGTCTTCTCGAAGCAAGCGACGAGCATAGCCAATGGAGATTCTGAGCACGAGACCATCGGTGAGTTCACCATAGATGGCCAGGCCAGTCATCCAGTCCTTTTTGGGCAAATGCGCGGGTGCTACACATTTCAGAATATACGCTTGTTAGTACATGTGTTTCAATGCAGTCCAGTTCTTTTCATGTTGGAACACTTGAATGGGTACCTTGGCAAGTCAGCTCGGGCTCCATTTCACGACTCGTCTTGGCAATTCGCGCATATACAAGAGATCCAATTCGAAGATTGGGGCGGTTGCGCTTCGTTGCACCGTCAAATGCTAAACAGCCTAGCGTCGCTTGGGATCTAAATGCATAGCAAAGAAAAATCGCATGAGTGATGGAACTCCTGCGATTTAGGTGAGTACTGCCAGGCACCACTCACGAAGAGCCAATATTGACACGATAAAACTCTGCATTTCGATCCGTGATGATACCAATGACGCCATCGCCGACAGAAGCGACATACTGTATCGCAGACCCAATAAGCAGAGATACAACCAAGGGTCAGCACATGGGTGGAACTGACAGATCCACCAAACAGCTTCTTACACGTTTGTGATTGAACTCGACCCAATATCTATTCGGCGGGCGATAGCGCAGCACACCTGCATTCACACTGATCACTAGATTCTCATCAATTTGTTTGAGTCCAGCACCTATATTCAACGCAAGTCAGCAAGAAACAGAATCCAGTTCATGAGAGAGTGGTGCTCACCCAGTTTGAGCTTTTTGGTAGTCTTGGTGATGGACGCGGTCACGTCGTCGCCCGGAAGCACATGAATGGGCGAGAAATGAAAGTCCACTTTTTGCTGGGCTTCTTCTAAAAACTTTTGTGCCTCATCTTCGGCTTCTTCAACCGGTTGCTCCACTTGTTGTGCTGAAGAAGTTGGAGCTTTGCGCTTGACGGCCATGCTGTTGGAGCCCAACAATGTTTGTTGGTTGACCAAACGCTGCTGGGTTGGATGATACAAAGGCATTTGGGACAACCTTCGTGCCACTTTCACTCAACACTTACCCCAACGGTTGCACTCAACCAAGGTGTTACAAAATAAATTGGTTTGCCGTGGCTGTTTTACTACCACAAATCCATCAAATTTTCACCACACACCTCCCATGCAGCTTTAATTTTCTGTGCATTTTGGGTTCCCGTAGTAGGATGTCGGTTTTTTCGTCAGTAACCATGCCATCTCCAGCATGCAAAAGAAAAAAAAGGTAGACACTTGTCCAGTACTGCACTACTGTATGGTAACCCCGAAGTAAAAAAAAAAAAAGGGTAAGAAAAAAAATAAAATACTCCTTGGCCTTTGCTGCACACAATCCAGTTCCCTTTGTTGCAGTGGGAGCTTTGCACAAACAAAAGGCAAAGAATTGCGAACGTGTGTTGACGTCGTCCTTGCAAGGCTTCCGTTGCCGAGTGCCGTGTGGAGATTGCAGTAAAGAAAAGAACACACGCTTTACCAAGGACAGAGGCTGCTGCTTGGGCTCCTTGTCGGCTGCTTGTGTCTCACCAAAGTGCCTCCGTCGGTCCTGGTTGCTGTGGGGTGTTTTGTCTCGTGGGTCGGGCAAGTTGAAGAAGCTTTGGGGGCCGGACTTCAAACAAAGAAAGAAGCAAAGACAAGAAGCGCAAGTGCGCTCGCCCAGCTCTTCTACTCGTGTGTGCGATCAACACTCCTCAGCAAGGGGGGAAAGCCACTAAACACTGGTGTGGTGGGGTCGGGATACACCCTCGCCAATCAAACCTTTGAATCAGCGAATTGTGTGCTTGTCTGGGCTCAGTTTATTGCGGTAGCACCAAAGACAACGAAGTCATTGCAACTTCGCTGGCTTTGCCCTGCATAAATCAACTGGTTGAAGCAAAGGATCCCATCCCCAAGGCATAAGAGAGCGAGACAAAGAGAGAGAGAGCCGATGGAGAACTACCACGAACTCAAATGCATAGGTCGCGGGAGCTATGGCTCGGCCCATTTGGCTGTGCATATCGAGACCAAGAGCAAATACGTGATCAAAAAGGTGCCGGTGGAACTGTTAACAGAAAAAGAAAAGCAACAGGCCTTCTCAGAGGCATCGCTGCTGTCGAAGCTCAAGCATCCGAATGTGGTGGAATATAAAGAGAACTTTGTGGAAAACGACGTGCTACATATCGTGATGGCATACTGCGATGGTGGGGATCTGGCAGGGAAAATTCAGGACCGCGCAATGTATCTCAAGCAACTTCAAGAACAGCATCAAGCGCAGCAACAAGAGCTTCTTGCGGCGACGGCAGCCGCAGCGGCGGCATCCGAAGGTGAGACGAATGGGCAAGAACAACAGCAACTTGTGTTGTCGCGACACCAACAACGACTGGAAGAATTGTGTGCCAAAGCGTATTTTGAAAAGAAACAAATTCTTGACTGGTTTGTGCAGATGGCGATGGCGATCAAGTACTTGCACGAGGAACGAATTCTCCACCGTGACTTGAAGACCAGCAACATCTTTTTGACGACTGAAAACGTGGTGAAGTTGGGTGACTTTGGCATTGCAAAGACGCTTGAATCTACGCTGGACCAAGCGAAAACACTCGTGGGGACGCCGTTCTATATGAGCCCCGAAGTCTGTGAAAACAAACCGTACTCATATGCAAGCGATGTTTGGTCTCTTGGATGTGTACTCTACGAAATGTGTGCGCTCAAGCATGCGTTCAACTCGAAGAATATTTTGAATCTGGTGATGAAAATTGTGCAACAGGATTTTGATCCTTTGCCGAAGTTTTGTGATGATGAAATGGTTGATTTGTTGCAGCGATTACTCAGCAAAGACCCATCTGCACGTCCCTCAATGGAGCAGATCTTCATGTTGCCATTTATTCGCAGGCATATGCAAGGGATCGTGCTTTCTGGTGGATGCTTCGGAGCACAAGCGGTTCAGAAACCGTCAGCAACTATGCGACGGTTATTGCGTTTGAAGAAGCAACATGGCATGAAGATTCGTGCTCGAAGCGCAGATGATCACCTTAAGCGAAGCCCGAGCAAAGCACTGACCGAGAGCGCTGAAGAGGAAGAGGAAGAATGCGACACTGATGCCGAGGTGATGCTGGAAAGTTCTATTGAAGATGAAGCCAACGTGCGCCTTCCTGAACGAAGCACGACCCCAGAACCCTTGGAATCAAAGGCGAGCTATCCAGATTATGGTCATCAGTCGCTTGAGCTTGAAGCCGAGGAGCAATTGCTGACTTCATCTCGGTCATTTGAAGTGGAGGCGGAGGAATTGATGAATGTGAACTATCAGAACGAGTACAGCGAAGAATGCTTGGACAGTCTGCAGATTGATTACTGTCCTTCCAATCGTGCAACCGCGTCAGGTCGACGCGAAAAGCATCACGGGAGAAAACTGAACAAAGAGCGTGGTAACAGTGACAACGATCGTCGTAGAAAGAAACAGGAAATCGCTCCAGCTGTGTGCACATCGTACGGAGGAAGTGAAGGAGACGTTAGTGGAAATGATAGCGAGAGTCTTCTGATTCAATCCCTGAGTATTGAGATGGGCAAGACCAGTCAGCACCACGTCGAATTGAACGTTCCAGAACCAATTGAGAAATCTGTTATCGTGCACCAGCTTACTGAAGGGGTATTTGAGCTTGAAGATGATGATGATGATGAGCGAGATGTGGCGCTGAGTGAAAGTGGCATTCTCCGAGAATTGGAAATGGAAGCAGCAAGTTCTGATGCCAATAGTGATGATCGTTTGTATTCGTCCTGTTCTTCTGTGAGCGAGTACGAGGCGGAAGAAAACTACTACGTCGATGCTTCTTCGGATGGATATGAAGAGCCTGGAACCGAATGCAGCGATGAATTCGATGATTCCGAGGCTGAAATCATTGAATACGACGGCTTGGACGAAGAGGACGAGCTTGACGAGGAATTAACGAAGGGGCCATCTCCAGCAACAACGACAACGTCTACATCAACAGCCGGAACCGTTTCGCCTACCTCACAGCCACGGCCAAATCCACTGTCACTTGCATCTGCATTTGCTGCACCTGTTATGCCATTGCCATCATCAAGACCACTTGAACCTACAGCGAAAGATGCAAGTTCGAACTCGTGGTTACTTTCGAGGGAGGAAGCAACTCCTCCAGCACCACCACCACCTCTATTTATCACTTGCTCCCCATCTCGCAAGAAGAACAGAAATCCAACTGGCGATGTGCGTTTGGTGATGCGAAATGTTGCACGGAGCTTACTGGAAAGCTACGAGGAATTCTCCAGCGCTCCCCAGTGAGAAGAGGCATAACATGCGAATGATGAAGCGGATGAGAAATATGAACAGGTTACAGACTCGTGTACGGAAGCCCATATTGCCCATTACAAGTCTGATGTCTACAATGGTTGTTCATTGGGCGATGCACGGAACATGCGAAGTGGCACTTCCTCGCTGTGGTTGATAACTTGAACGGCTTCATTCGCTTCAATGAAGATCACGCGACCCTTTTTCAAGAGCAGTTGATGCATCGCCAATGAAGATGAAGACACTGGAGTGATTCGTGAAGTGACGATTCCTTCGCCTTCCATCACCAACAGAATCGCAGGCCCAGCACGCGTTGGCAGGGTCATTTGTTGATTTGCTGGAATTGTGATGGCTTCAACTTCAAATTCTGGAATTGGTGGGGAATAGATGCGAACGTTTTCTTGCACCTCGGTGCCGGTAAGAATCGATGGTTTGCCAACTCTACAAGAGTGGAATCCAGTAAGCGGGATGAGAGGGATTGAACGAGAGATTCCTTCTGCGATCAAGTGTACTTACTCATACGTCAGCATGTTCACCAGTGTATCCTTGTCGATGAACTTTGGAGTGAGCCCGGCACGCACAACATTGTCGGAGCATGCCATGCATTCCACGCAGTCACCCGACAAGTAGGCATGGGGTTCGTTGGCGCTGAGAAACACTGATTCACCCGGCTGCAGAGTGATGTAGTTGAGTAAAAATGGACAGAAGCAACCGATATCATTCTTGAATTGATCGTCTAGTCGCAACACCAATTCTTCAATGCTGGACAATGGTTTGGAACCGCTTGCGCGTTGAGCTTCGAGTCGTTGGCGCAATTTGGTCAACTGTGCAGTGATGGTTTTTGAATCAGTGTCAATGAAAGCTTTGAAGAACTGCTGCAGCGACTTTTTGTCCTTGTTTGCAATGAGCTTGTCAACGACTTCAGACGGTTTCGAATATATGAAGATTGCGCTGTCAGTCGGTGGGCCATTCGATCAGAATGCTGCAATGCCGTACCCACCTTGACGATCAACAAGTGCGCTGAGTTCCGGCACCTGTTGGAGATTGGCAGCGATTTCGTCCATGTCACGGAATTGACAGCTGTGTGTGCAACAAACGTGGTCACCGTCATTGTCAGAAGAAACCCCACAAGAGCTTCCAACTGCACAAAACTTACAGCGCTTCGAATTCGGTGATGGCAATGGCGATTTCGGGTTTGTGATTGGGATCCTTGTACATATCAGGGAAATTCTTGTGCAGCTTGTTGGCCAGTGCCAGATCGGGATGCGCCTGAATGGAAAGCGCTTTGCCAACCGACAGCACCTTGAAGAGAAATGGCAAATCTTTCAACCCACCCGTTGTTTCAGGGTGTCTCTGAGTGGCCACAGAAGAACCGTCAGTTTCGCCAAGTCACTAGTGAACTCAGCGCACACAAGACATCAAAAAGAGCACATTTGCAAGTGTACCTGGATGTAGTCAAGCAACGGTTCTTTTTTTCCTTCATGCAGGATCAACGATGGGCCATTGGGGTGCGTTCCCATCCTGTACAACACAAAAGAGAGCGACAGAGCGCAAGAGCCGCGCGCACATTAAAGAGAAGAAGTGAGTTGGTTTGTGCGATGCAATAGACTTGTTATACATGCACCAAATCCAAATCCCCAATAGATCGATGCATTGGATGTGCCGCCAAACCAAGCCAAACCAAACCAAATCAATCATCCATACGTACCACAATTCCGCGTATTCTTTGACTTGGTTCACCACAAACGCAGGATCGACATTGTCCTGTCCAGCATCAATAGTTGTTGTTGGTCCTTTCCATGCTTAGTGCTGGAGATGCCCCATGCCCAATCATCAACCGCAAGAGTTGATGATTTATTTCGTTCTCTTGCCCCCCCCCCTTCTGCGAAGACGCCAGAACGAGTCGGCATGGCAACAACACAGCCAAAAAGAGCTTACCTTGAGTTGTGCCACGACACTCTGGTCGCCTTGTTTGCCCCACGCATATTGCTGCACCAAATACTCCAGTTCGTGCATTGTGTTCCTCTTGTTCAGTCCCTTGCTTGCTTGCTTGGTTGATCTCTCTCTGCCGACGCGAAAGTTGATCTGGTGGGTTGTGTGTGCAGCCTCCCTCTGAAGAAGACAAGAACCACCGTCCGTCTGTCTCTGTCTCTGTCAATGCCAATGCCAATGCCAATGCCAATGCCAACGTCGTGGACGACTTTGGGGTCGGCTGGGAACGTGTCCTAAGGATGGGGGGAGGGAAGTGCGTGGATGGAGCAACTAACGGAAATACTACCATTAACAGATAGGATCGCCACTCTTCCGCTCCAAAAGGAAAGGAAAACGAACATGGATGACTGACTGACTGCCCAATTGTACAAGTGAATGGATGGCTCCGAATGGCAGTCATTCCAGCGCCATGCTGTGCGTGAGTGGAGAAGAAAATGCAATTCCCCCCGCCCCCCCCCCCCGCCAACCTCTGCACAATGTGGCAATGTGGGGGGGGGGGAGGGGGAGGGGGCAAGAGGCATCCAAGTATGCTGGTGGGGTGCAATGCCAGTGCGCTTCGCGCCAAAGCCTTGACGACAGTCTTGTCGACTCCATTTTTGCATCATGATTGTCACAGAACAAGCGGAACATGTGCCATGTACACAGAGAGTCCCCCCCCCCCCCCATTTGCTTTTGCTTGCCTGCACCAGATGCTTCTGCAGAAAGCGTTGGGTTGGTTGGTTGGTGATTGATTTTGTCAACGGAACGTTTGGGAAGGTGTCGCAAGTGTATTCTCGCTTCGAGCCATCAAACCACCGAGAAGTCCAAACGGTGGACAAGCTGTGGGATATCGCAGTCAGGATCGTGGTGGTCGTTCATGCTTCCTGGTGCAATCGAGTCGGTCGTGGACGTCGAGTTGCTCTTCACGACACTTGTGACGTGTCTCGCAAAAGTCATGAGTGAGCGTGTGAGCGTGTTTGCACGCAGGACTTGACTGATCTGGACTGTCATTCATATAGTAATAGTACCTTGGAGAGTTGTGCAGGGAGCGTCGCCCAGTAGGCTCCTCTCTATCTGGGCTAAGTGTCGGCTCGCATGCTTCTTTGTGGTCAACGCAAGGCCACTGATCCAGGCACACACCATCACCACAGAAGACTATGAGTAGTCCGGTCGTCGAATCGGAGCAACTTGCTGTCTTGGCGCCGTTGGATGACCAGAGCACATGTCAACCCTGCTCGGTACACCTCTTGTTACCAGAGCTACTGCATCTCCGAAACGCTTTAACACTCATAACTCTTCATCAAGACAGTGGCATCTTGAATTGCTTCATTCTCATGGATGTAACAAACCGACTGGGCATCAATTTCGTCGGTTCGCCACGCTTCCGGGTTATTCGTGACGGCGGCAATGTCGTCCATGACGACTCTTCGCTGGTCTTCGCAAATCACGTCGATGAGTTTGCCATCCTGATCGAACAACTCGATCGAGTTGAAGCGAGAATCCTGGTGATCAAACACGCACACGGCAAAAACGGGTCCAAAAAAGGCCCGGAGATACTCGGGTGCATGAAACGGACCATCGCTGTCTGGATAGAGTCGTTTATCGTGGTGCAAGTTGTGGGTGTGGCTGTGGTGGTGACGTAGGTGGTTGGTTGTCACATGCACTTTCAAATGCGCAGCTCCTGCCATTGGTGTGATCCAACTGGCTCACCACCATCATGCTGATATAGTACGATGCAAGCTTGAACATTTCTTGGAGTGGGTGGCGATCGTCAAGGAACACAACTTGCAATCAAGATCGGTGTGCTGCTGCCACTGGGAACTGACAAAAGACAAGTGAACCGATCGACCACGAGCACCCGACACCACGACGAGGTCGTCGAGTTTTGCGAACAAGAGAACCCAGTGACCATGCAGGAGATCGCCGCCGTCTCGACCAACCCATCGGCCTGGGTCGCCCATGAGATTGACTCCGAGACTCCGAGTCGTTGTGTTATATTCACGAGTGCAGGACGCGGCTCAACTGATGAACAGTTGCAGTTGCAGATGAGAGCAAGTCCAAACACGAACAAAAAAGCATGGCGTTTTGTTGTCAGTTGGGTAGTATCGAGGCAAAGAGAAGTGATGATCCACAGTGTACGGAGAGAGCTCTGTGGTCCGCTAACGACATGTACACGAAGAAAGAACACGCCTTGCATGTTTCTCTCGTTGTTCTCTCAACCATCGTTGAATGGGGGCCACACTGGTCGACGCCAGAGTGCAGCATGTCAACCTGCTGGTGCTCGTGACACTTCGCGGAAGCGATCACTTCTTTAGGTCACGCCCAAGCGTTTGGATGGATGGGCTGATCTCGTCTTTCGAAATGACAAGTACTCGGGATTCGATTGAACACGATTCATGTGTTTCTGGCTGAAAAACCCATCGGAAGTGCAGACTCCTGACGATGGCTTCATTCACGCAATTCAAGATGGGTTGATCGACGATAAGATGGATTGAACCAACTTGTGCCAGACGCATCTCAAGTGCCTGGATATGCGTATGGTACTGGATCACCTCGTTTCTTTTCTCCAGCAAGACAGGTGTGTGTTGTGCTTCACTTCTCTTTAATCTGCGTTGTGAACACCCACGGATTCTACCACTCCACGAACCAGCACCATGCTCAAGCTTGTGACTTGGGTGGGTGTGTTGGTCACCACTTGGATCGCTTCGTCGGTCCAAGGCACCCATTGGAAAGCACATGGCACCATTCACAACAACGACGACCATCACCATCACCATCATCATCATCATCATCATCAGTCTAAGAACCAACACGACAAAAAGATACTCTCCGACGTCGGGATGGACGCGCCCAAGTACCTCCAAGAAAACTTTGGTCAAATCTATGCCGTTTGCGTCTTTGATCACAATGGATGGGTTCTCAATGACTTTTCGGTTGGGTTTTTTGATCAACAAGGCAACTTGCTGGAAACGGTTTGCAAAGAAACTTCTAAAGTGGACATGGAGGACATTGGGAAGGTGTCCAAGAACCCCGATGGCTGGACCACCGAGAGAATTGACTCCCAGTCGGTTTGCTACATCCACGGCAATGAAGCAGTTCAAGATGCCTCCAAGTTGATGGGCAGTTATAATTGCAAGTAACAGAAGAGGTCCTGTCATCGCTCGAGGGGGGGAGGGAGGGAGGCGGAGGAAGAGGTGGCGCTTCCGATTGCTGTTCGGTGAGTCAAGACATACAACTTGCACCCCCAGCATTGCACCGACAAGCTGTCATAGATGTGAGTAGTGTGCCGAGACTTCAACCACGGCGAGGAAGAGAGTAAGCAAGGCAACAAAGGGATTGCTCATTGACATGAGACACGATCGCCAGGACTTTTCTTCTCGTCGAGTTTCCGCACGCGAAACTCGACGACTCATGCCTCATGCCACCGTTGTTGGTTTGACTTGGGGTCACCTTGATCCAGCAAGACCAAGATGAAGCAAGTTGTCGAGCCAAAAACGATCGATCGATCAACAACACCAACTGGTCTTTCGCTTGGGCTCGAATCGTCTGTTACGTGATTGTACTGCAGACTGATGGTTTTCTTCACATCATGCCACGGCTCCACCTTCTTGTTGTTGCAGTCACTCACACACCCGAGCGCTTGTGTTCAGACAAGTCTCCAAGGCCACATGTCCACGTTCTCTCCCTTGAGATTCGATTTGCATCCGCTATGAGCAGACGCTTCCTTGGCGATCGCGCGAAGAGCTTGAAAGCCACTTGGGTGCTCCAAGCTTCTTCTTCCCGAATGGACCCACCGTCCGGTCGTCGCTAAACCCCACGACGCCATCATATATCACCATTGTTGTTCAACTCGCTCATAGCGAGAACCTTGTTGACGTCGAAGATCGCACCATCCAGGTTGTCGTTGCCATCGAGGTCGATGCCGAGTCTCGTTTTCGGGGTAATGATGCCGTGGTGGGAGGTGTCTAGAATCAGTGGCGAGACTGAACACGAAACGATGCCAGTTGATGATCGTGCAGTGGCGTGTGGCACACGGCAGGTCGCCTCTGAAAGCACTTCCAGTAAGCCATTTTGTCGTACAAACTGCGAAATGGGTGAACCCATGCTAACCGATGGATTCTCTTGTGGGTCAATCCATCGTAATGATGGGTGGGAACCCATGGTTGATCAGTGGAATACTATCTGGCGAACGATGCGTGTAGTTTCAGTTCGATCTTTCCTCTCACTTTTCCTGTTGATCACTTCCGAGCACCACCCCAACGTCCAAAGCTGTTGTTGTTGTCTTTTGTTGGCCAGATCGACCGAGAGACAACTCTACTCTACTCTTTCAAGACATGCTCAAGCTTGTGACTTGTGTTGGTGTGTTGGTGGGCAGTTGGATCGCTACCACTGGTGAGAGTGCGCATTTGAAAGTACATGTCGATTCCAAGAACCACCACCATGATCACCAGCCAAAGGCCGCATCGCACAAATCGCACCACGACAAACTCTTTGGCCTCTTTGAAGAATCCGAGACGGCTCAGGCTTATCTCAAAAACAACTTTGGTCCTGTCTTTGCCGTGTGTGTCGTCTCCAAGAGCAATTTGGACCACAGTGTTGCGTTTTTCGATCAAGATGCAACCCATAAAGAAGTCTTCTGTAACCAATGGAACCCGGTGACGATGAAAGACATCGCTGGCAAGTCGACCAACCCCGCAGCTTGGACAAACCGAGGAGATTGCTATATCCACGAGAATGAACTCGTGCAAGATCCTGACCAGTTAATTGACCAAATCGAGTGCTGACTTTGGCAAAGCTGGTGGTAGACGAATATATTCACACCAGCAACAAACTAAAAGGAAGTCCAGTCCAATGCGAAAGCGCCGCGGTTTTGCTTCATGATCATAGTCGTTTTACTCCTTTCTGCTGTTTCCACACTCATAATAAGTC
This sequence comes from Paralagenidium karlingii, assembly GCA_027475765.1. Taxonomy (NCBI): domain Eukaryota; phylum Oomycota; class Peronosporomycetes; genus Paralagenidium; species Paralagenidium karlingii. The sequence goes on along the minus strand of JAMFLO010000084.1, from coordinate 90,572 downwards.
CCAAGGCAGACCCAAAACGAGTATGCCGTTGCTATCACTACGGTTCATTCATGGTTTGTTTAATCCGTTGGTCTTGGCAGGAGAAGGCATGCTCTGGATTGTTGATGCGGTGATTCACAAGAGCTTGTTGGTTTTGATGTGGACCAATCCTTTTCTTTTTCTCAAGAGAACGTCGACCCTGGCTGACTAACAACTTGTTGCTGCTGTAAGAGTCAAGAACCCGGTCGCTCCAAATGGATGTCACTCGAACACTCATCCAAGTCATGGCTTCAATCTACCATGAAACGCAGCTTTCCTTCCACCGAGTGAAACCCAGGAATTCCATGGCCAGTGTCTTTCTATCTCTGCTCCGTGAACCAGACGTCGTTGACGGGATGCTGTGTACCTGACGCGTCCACAAACGTGCCGCGCCGCTTGTGAGAACCAGTGTCCTTCGACTTGCTCGAATCGTCATTGTGGTGCGTGTACTGGAGACTGATGCTCTTCACGTCATGCAGAGGTTTCACTTTCTTGATGCTGTGGTCACTCACAAAGCCCAGCGTTTCACGCTTTTATTCTGCAGACTCGCCGCCAACACCACCATGTCGACGTCGTCACGAGAATCAAGGGCGAGGCTGGGTACGAAGCGACACCGTTCGCGACCGTGCAGCGGCGGACGGTACAAGTGGCCTGTCCTGTGTCGACAAACTCGTCCAGATCACCATATTTGAGCGAGTACTTCAAGAAACGTGACGTCGAACCCAATCAGGTTGGGTGGCATCTTGGCGTGCATGCACTTCTCGTGGGTTCAGCTACGAGACTGGAATAATGCGTCACATCGGCACACGAAGCGATTCGCACCAGTGGATCCTGCACACTTTCAAAAGAACCTCATGTAGGTGGTCCAATAATCATTGGGGGAGATTGAAGCAAATCTGGTTCGGTAGTGCTGTTGGATGGCGCCGTAGCATCGCCCATGGAGATGGATCCAGCAATTGCGGAGATGGCCACGGCAAGAAGAGTGATCTTAGCTTGGCCATTGGAATGAGTTTTGAGGCAGCAAGCGACCTATCGAAGGGGTCGTGAACAGGAGTCGGTCAATTGCGAAGTGACCGAAAATGTTGGCTGGCTAATCGGCTGCATGCAGTACTGAACTGACAGCTAGTCTTGAGTGGTGGCTCACATGCGAGACAGCAGATGCTCCGTTGTGGTGGTGTTGACCTCGGGATACCTTCAATCATCCTGTCACATTGCAGCAGGCGTAGCATAAGCAAAGGTTGAGTTCATCACTATCATCGCTACTACCATCACGTGGGGTGTGACGAGACATCAAGAAGGCCAAACGAGGGAGCGACTACCTCCGTGCTTTGCAAGTACAGTTTCGACATCGCGGTGGTCAACAACGCAGGATGTGTTGACAGCACCACACCACTTCAGATGCATATGGTATGGTGCGATTGGTCTTCTCCTGGGAGGTAATCCAGTGATTGTCGGTCAGGCCCGATGTGGGCGAATAAAGCGTATGTGGTATGCCAGCTGCACGACCAGTGTTGCAATTCGTTGATTCGTTCGAAGACGTGCCTCATACGCCGTGGGATGACCGGTGGTTGTGGTGGAGAAGAACAGAGACCACACCGTAACAAGACGCCAAGCAATGGAGCAATTGATTGCAAACAATACAACCATGTGACGTGAACCATGCACAATCGTGTCCTGCAGTCACAGTCATTCCCACCGACGAGAATGTGGATTTCGTGAATGCCAGATTGCATTCTGCTTGTAGCCAGCACCATGGTTTGATCCAGGGATCGAGCAAACTCTCATCAACCACGGAATGGTCTTTGTCGCCTTCGTCTTGCTCGTATCATTGTCTGCATGAACGAACTGGTGTCTTATGGCCTTGACGTCACACCCAGAGGATCCACCTTCGTACTGAGATTTCCTTGCACCCATCACAGACCGGCGGCTTGCTTGGCACTCTCAAGTCCATTGGTACAGCCAATGGACTTCCTCGTGCACGAACTCTGGATGAGAGCAAACGGATACAATCAAACGTATGGGTCTGGACAACGAGTTCCTCGAAGTGTTCTCACCTTGTGTTGAAGTTGGACACATTTCGCTGACAAGCAGACGGCTACTCGCCTCTTGTGTTCCATCTTGCCATTCTACAAAGGGTCGTTCTCTCATGACAAACACTTGTGTTGACCCTTTCATCGAGTCCAAATGGCAAAACGATAAAGTATCCGTCGCACCGCAACACACTTGGAGACCATCTGGTGGTCGTAGGAACAGGCCCTTCGAATGGCAGCTGCGTTGTTCAGCTCTCCATCCCCATTCTAACCACACAACACACGAACCAGTCGTTTTCCCAGATTTGCAGAGTGCTGTCGTGCCACCACAGCACTCTGCAAATCTGGGAAAACGACTGGTTCGAGAATGCTTCCAAATGCGATCCCAAGCGATTGCTCTTGTCAGGACTTGTTGGAGCTTCTGTGGGTGTGTCCCACCGCCGCCGCCGCCACCACCACCACCAGCAGCAGCAGCAGCAAGCAGCAACGCTACAAGGTCCTTCACAAGCTTGTTCGAAGCGTGAAACCAAATGCAACACGGAAAGATCGGAATCTTATACGTTGGTGAGGTTGACCATGGTCCATGGTCTATGGTCCATGGGTTCATGAATGAACACCGCTGTAGTCCACAGAGGTCCGACCAACACCAAAATCCAAGCCAATTCTGCACAGACAACCCACCAAAACACCAAGGTGAGCTTTGCGATCCCCACGTCTTCTGTTACCTCACTACCAATGAAATCACCAAGGCATTGCATTCACAACAGAAAGCAACTTGAGACCGCACACAACTCCACTGCCCAGTAGACACCGACCCTGCTCTGATATACCCCTGTTTAGATGAGAAGCACCGGCCTTGCAGTGCTTCTCGTCTGGTCTGGCTTTTGATCCTGTTAGTTCTCAACGAGAGCTATGCGCGCCAACTTGTTTTGTTTATTGCACAGACGAGTTGGAAGGGTTTCACAGCACGCCAATTGGGCTGGGGCGACCTCTATTGCAACTCTTGCGAGCAGCTCACCATCAGGTCACATGAACAACATGGCAGCCCAGTTGGCACCACAAGGAAGCAGTCCACAACAGTCAAACTCCTCATTCGAATCAAAGGAAAAAGAAACGCGACCCTTGCGCGCAACTGATGCTCTGCACCTACTTCATCAATTGCAGGGATGATCGTACGACTACACTCTTGTGAAAAGAAGAAGAATTGCACCGTCCAACTGGTTTTTGCGGTCAACTGCTCAACCGCATTGGTCACGGCATCTGTTTGGGCGTTTGTTGAGAAGATTGCTCAGGTTTTTTACAACTCTTTTTTGTCCAACAAAACCAAACCAATGGCTCCCTCCATCTGGGCCTGCATTTCCTTGCTTCCTCACGTTTTGGACTTTTGTGTTGATGCTGGTATCACATGTTCCAGCAGGTGCGGCGGCACAAGAGAGGTCCTCCTTTGGCTTGATTTGATGAGCGTATCAATCCTGATGGTCCGCCCAGTTCTTATCAACAGAAAAGGCCGACGGTTGCAAAGCTGGATGTCATCGCGACCAGCTGTCATTGTCAACCCACATGGTTGGCAGGTGCGGGGATCCCATATAGCACCAACCACTCCAGTGCTTGAGCAATGCTCCAAGTGTGTCTCTGTCTGTCACTTTTCAAGATGCCGTCCACCTCCCAGACGCAATTCTTCTTCCGTGTTCGTCCCGAATCTTTCTGTCCACCATGGCGATGGATGCTACCGCCATGCGCGTCGTCATCCCCATCACGGTCATCCTCCTCCTCCTCCTCATCGTCGTCATCGTCGTCGTCGTCGTCGTTGGTGGTGGTGCCTGAGCGAGGACGATCCACCACCAAACCAAGTAGTACCCGCAAATCATCCAACTCTTCACCGCATCTTCCTGTCTCCAAGGCGCAGATTAGACCCAAACACCACAAGTCCATTCACCCTACCAACCAAAAGACACGCCCTCACTCGCCTTTGGGCAAGCCACCTCTGCATCCTCCACGACTGGCCGCAACGCCTCACCACCAACAAACTTCTCGCCATTTTCTGCTTGCACCAGCCCAAAGGCATCGTCGAACCGCCGTGTCGCCGTCCACAATGACAGGCAAATGATCGATAGTTCCAGCCAAGAAGCTGATCCCAGACACCCAACTGACGGGACGACTTGTAGGACGGTCAAAGTGCTCCGACACACCACCACCGTGCGCCCCATCAGCCCATCAACCAACCAACCCATCAAGGAAGTCGCTTGAGCTCGCCAGCAAGCAGCACTTCATGACCTTCCGATCTCCCAGGAGTTGTATAAAAACGGACAGGTCAACCATTTGTAGGGCAAGTACTGTACCATCCCCAACTGATAGATAGAAGGGGTTATCCGGATAGTCGAGGATTGACCATGGGAATCAAATTATACAGTTTAGTTGTTTCCAGAAGCTCTTGGAGCGTTGGCCAGCTAAATCCCACGTCTTGAACAAAGCACCTGGATTGACTTGGCCTGAAGTTGACTGCCGATGAAGCATGTGAAAGAACTGTGCATGATACTTCTCCTCCAAATCATCATCCTTGGCGGAACACACTGTACCATCAACCAAACCCACAACAAGTTGCACTGGTCTACACCAAAGACACCACCAACCAAAGCTCTCGGTGGTGTCGAATCCCAACGCAGCATCAGTAGCCCTCCGGCCGTTTTCTTCTTTCGAAGTCCTGCAACTAGACCTTTTGGTGAATGGCCAGACGTTTGCAAAGCCTTGGTCTCCACTCCCAACGGACGACAGTTCACCTTCCTGCGACCCGACGAAAACAACAACCTGCGCTTCCGTCGAGTTCCAACGCATGGTCAATCAGTACCCTCCACGGACGCCATTGACGAAGCGGTGCCATGGTTTGCTGGAGCCGAGAGTGTCGTGGTGTTTCTGTACGAGATGATCGGCGGTCCCTGCTTCCTGCACGACCCGCAGTGCAGTGGGCCAGCCAAAAGACTGGCAGGATACCGGAAGAACCATCACCATGCTACAGGACATATTGCCCAGTTGGGGTTGGTGATACATGTGGTGGAGGTCACGCACAAACCTGCGCGTCCACGCCGTGCTGGTTCAGACAAGGCGCCAATGGGCGCCAATGTTGCTCACTCTTTCGTGGGCGATCCCATGTCCCAGATTGTAACCTTCAACCAGTTATCTGGGACCAAAAAGCAACAATTATCTGATACGCTCTGTGCTCAAGTGTATCTTGGCATCCACGAAGGCGCCAGTGGGGCGAGCATTCGGTGCAGAGAGCAATCAAACCCCCGGAGGAATGATGCTGCGCTTCTTCCTGCCACGTGCTGCGCTGGGATGCCCCGTTTCAGCTGCCTCTCGACGCGCCACTGCTTTTCGTCGGGGTTTCACGTCGATCACCAGTTCCTTGATCCCGATGGTGTTGGAGCAGAGTTCACGTGGCGAACGCATGTATGACATTTACTCACGACTGCTACGGGAACGCATTGTGTTTGTTCAAGGACCGATCAACGACGCCATGGCCACCACGGTGACTGCCCAGTTGCTGTTTCTCGAGAGTGAACACCCTGAAAAAGACATTTTCATGTACATCAACAGCCCTGGCGGGATTGTGACGTCCGGGTTGGCCATTTACGACACCATGCAGTACATCAACCCTCGCGTCAATACTTTGTGTATGGGCCAAGCGGCCTCCATGGGCTCCTTGCTGTTGGCGGGTGGTGCACCCGGCTGTCGATCCGCTCTGCCCAACTCCAGAGTAAGGTTTCTTCGCAGTGTGTCCTTGTCTTATGTGAACAGATTGGACGAGAAGAGCTGATGCACATGGGTCTGCGGTTGTGTAGATTATGATCCACCAGCCATCAGGTGGCGCACAGGGCATGGCCAGTGACATCGCAATTCAAGCGGAAGAGATCATCAAGCTACGCACGCGGTGAGAAATCCATGGAGTTTTGTTCGTTGGAACGGGATGGGCATGGGAATACGCTCATTTCATACTTGTTTGCAATGACCAGCTTGAACAATCTGTACGTGACACACACGGGCAAGCCATTGGAGATCATCGAGAAGGCGATGGACCGTGATTTGTTCATGGATGCCGAAACTGCGGTCGAGTTTGGCATTGTGGACTCGATCATTGAGAAGCGCCAATTGACTCCATCATCAACGCCGACCCCAAACCAATAGATCTCTTTCGAGCTCCCTCTGCCGGTAGCAATGCGTCGGATTTGTCTTGAGCTTGTTTCCGACGAACAAGACGGTAGCGTGTCGCTTCAATTCTTTTCTTTTCTTTTTTTTTCTCTCTCTCTCCTGTTCCCACCTGTGTTGTTATTACTCTTTGAACGACCTGCATTTGCTTGCTTCAACATGTGCTGCTGGCGCTCTTTACTCTCTTTCTTCTTCCTCTTCTCCTCTTTTGTCTGTTGATGCTGATGTTGATGGTGACGATGCTGATACGGTGGATGGGCGTGGAAACAAAAGCGGAATGATAAGAACCACTCCATCGCACGTTTCTGGTCGTCCACAAAGACCAAACTGCTTGTTTTGTTCACAAGTCGCGTTTACATTTCGTCTTCTGGGGCTTCAATTTCTCCTAATTCCCATCGCAAATCCGGTAGATGTTTGCCGCGTTCCGCCTGCATCAATCCCACAAAATAAACAAACAAACAATCAGCCATTCTGATCCCATTCTGTGTGTTTTTCTTTTTTCTTTCCAAATGCGATGCCAGTCATTGCCAAATCCAAAAATCGCCAGTTTGACCAGCGATCATCGTATGGCCGGCCACTGGTCAGCTAGTTCAAGCCACCAGCACGCACCGCATCTCTACGCGCATCCGGGTTGTAAAACTTGACGGCCATCATGAGACTGGTGAGTCCTGCAAAGGCCACCAGCAAATGCTTGGCAGCGGTGGCACGCGGGATATGCGCCGCATCGAAATCAATCAGCGTCTCGGGCGCGACGCCATCGTTCCAGACCAAGTCGGCTTCTTCATGCAATCTTTCCGTCGGCGGTGTCAGACGCTTGAACGGTGGTGGTGGTGGACGGTGGGCACCTTCGGAACGGGCAAGCGCCGCACCACGACGCAGTGCCAGATTGCCGCCGCGCAACAGCTGACTGACCGCACGAGAACTCATCTTTTCGTGATCTGTCCGAGTCCCAATGAAGGGGAGCCGCGTTTTTCTTGTGATCAAAGCACTCAAAGAAGTGGGGGAGTGGGAGTGGGAGTGGGGGGGGGGGGGGGCACCGGTTTCCCCAGGTCGGTAACCGATCAATGCCAAAGGATCGACTTGGTGTGGCGCACATCAGCCATTGGGACCGCAGAATCAGAATCAGAATCAGAATCAGATCAACTGGTTCCCCCAAACAGAAAGCAGCCATCGAGTAGGATGATAGGCAAGAATGCATTGCGAAGCCGCGTGTTGCAACTGTACAAGGCATGTCTTCGATCGGCCCAGAAATGCCCCGAATGGGAACATCGAGAGATGATGAAACGCTATGTGCAGCTGAAATTCCGAGACGAAACCCATACCCAAGACCCCAAACGTATTCAGAGTTTGCTGCACGAGGCCCAAGAAGAATTGGACCGCATGGAGTTTTTCCATTCCATGTACCAGCTCAAACAACAGCAAAAGCAAAAGCAAGAACAACAAGAACAACAGCAACCACAACAAGCCATGGATTCAAAGGAGCAGCAGCTTGCGAGTGTTTGTGCCGTGTGTCAGACCAAATACGAACCTGCACATGCCAGATTCTGTTCCAATTGTGGCACCAAAAGGCCTGGGCTCTGACAAGTAATAACTCTTTGGAGACAGCGAGACAGCGAGACAGCGAAACCCACCGGGCGATATAGAAATCAGTAGTACTACCATCATAATCCCAAATAGATCTATCTATCGTATTCCTTGTACTTCGCCAATCCAATGCGATTATGCCCCCATTTCTCGAACGCCCATCAAACTGCTCCAATCCAGCATCGTACTTAACCGCGTTCCGACCGTGCTTTGTTCGAAGGCATGGTTCGTACTTTATCGAATCAACTCGCGCGCCAGCATGATGAATGTGCCCGCGCAACAACAGCAAGCCGCTCAACAGCAGCAGCAATTGGCGGCCCAGCGCATGGCCGCCATGCAACAACAACAACAACAACAACAACAGCGCATGAACATGGCCAACCAGGCTTCGACTGGTGAAGCGGAACCAACCGAAGTCACCACTGAACAGATCCAGGTAAGTAATGCTGTTGTTGCGTCTGGGAAGATGGACAACCAAATACCACGATGATCAGCAACAACTGATCGGATGTGTACCTTGCATTCGCCAAAGGCCATGCTGGATGAGAATTCCCAGTTGATTGTGGACATCATCGGACTCAACAACTCCATCAAACACGGCAAAGGCACTGCGAATCTCAACGAGTTCACGGACAAACTGGACAAGAAACGCAAAAAACTCAACAAAAACCTCATGACCCTGGCCAAATGGGCCGATGAATCGTCCGAAACGTCACCAAGACCACCGAATGCGATCCCACCAATGGCACAACAGCAACAGCAGATGCAACAACATGGATATCCTCCGCAAGCCATGGCCATGAACCCGCAAATGCAGGCCCAGGCGTACGCACAAGCCCAAGCCCAGGCTCTTGCCCAAGCACAATACCAGGCACGGCTCCAGGCCATGCGGGACTATCAGTACCAGCAACAACAACAACAACAAGCCGGTGGACCACCACGTGGATATGCCATGGGCTACGGTGGTCCTGCACCGGCCGGAATGGGTCCCCCAACATCAATGACCATGGCACCTCAGGGCGCACCAGGGCAAGGATACTATGGCCCACCTCAACCTGGATATGGAGTGCCTCCGAACGGACAGATGATGGCGGCTCAACAGCAACAGCAGCAACAACAACAACAGCGAGCAACTGCTCCAACCTCAGCGTCCATGCCACCAAGTTCCTCCGCACCGTGAAAGCATTAAGCACTGGACCAAGCTCAGGATGACTAATGCCATGAACGCAAATATATAGGTAACATTATACACACTCCATTGGTTCGTTGAGGCTGATATACAATTCTTCGGTTCAACATGCATCGCTTGGTCATCGGAATTCCCTCAGCCAAAGAGCCGTTCGCGCAATTCCAACAGCTCTTCTTTGCGCTCGTGAATGAACTCTCGAAGCACTTCGCCGCCCAAATTGTAGTTTCGAATCGCAGTGATGCGCTTTTCGACTTCTTTTTGCCATTCGGACACCAACGTGTTCTCCATCCGCCTCTTTTGACTCGACTTTTGAAAGATCTCGTCGCTGGGAACCCATTCAAACACGTTGTCTTCGGGATCAAACACATGGGACTGACCCTTGCCTTCGCCATTGTTGGTACTGATGGTGGTCTCGTCTTGGTCTGGAGGAACAGGAGGCTGGGTTCCAATGATAATCTCGCCATTGTCGTGCCCATTGTCTGTGGAAATGGTCAACTCTACTTTAGAGGTTGGCATCTCGGTGTGTAGAATCGGCGAGCTCCACCATTTACGCGCCAGGTACGATTCCACAGCATGTAACTTGTCGTCGCTCAGTGGTGTGTCACAGACGAGCAACTCTGCAATTCTTCCCTGGAAAGCGTTCAAGTCACATCGTCGTTGCACATGCCCAAGACTGACGTGGTCGTTTGTAGAGAACCGCAAACCGCCATCGGCGCCCGCGTCTCCTGTAGGTCCGTCTCGTGAAAGCTTTTGCGGTTTACCATTGACTCGAATCTCCAGTGAACTCTGCAACCGATAGCTCAACAAAATGAATTCGCCATTTTCCACGAGTTCATCGCTTTCTTGCAGTCCACCACTGGAATAAAACGCCGGTTTGCCGCCGTGAAAGAGAAATTGGCCTTCTGGGGAATTGCCAAAGAATTTCTGGGCTTTGTAGGTGTCTCCGGGCTAGTTTAATCAAGCGTTTCATCGGATAGTCATGACAGAGTGTCGGTGCTCAGTGCTCTGGATGCAAAAATGTCGGAGAGGGAAGGGGGGACTGATACAGTGGCAGAACTTACCAGAAGCGAGGCCGGCGAGAGCACAATGAAAAGTGTCATGTAATCGTAAAGTCGAAGCGCAGAGTTGATGAGCGGACATGTAAAGTACATGGCCGGAAGCCCATTCTGAACGTCGGGAATGAGAACGGGTCGAGTGTCTGGACTCGCTGAGATGTCGGGAAAGAATTTGAGCGTGTCGCCCGTCAGTGTCTGCACTTGGCTTGTCCAACTGCCAGTCGAAGGCCAAAGCGGTGAGACGAGCATCCAAAACTGGAGACCGATCCGATCGACGAAGCCACGCAATAAAAGACTACTTACGACGTGACTTCGCACAGGTTTCCACTCTCTCGGCACTCGATTTCGTCAACGACTTGAACCCCGGCATCGGCTTTGAGCCACAACGTCAAATGGGACAAAAGTTCTGTTGTTTTTGGTTTTTTGCAGTGCAGTCGACACAGACACCAAATACAAGCGAAGTGCATCGGTGGGTGGACTCACGCTTTGGCAAATGCCACTTATGACACAGGGAGCGATGAAAGAAAACACATGTAATGCTACAAACCTTGAATGGTCTCGGGTGAAGGAGGAAGATCTTTTGTGGGAGGTTGCGCGAGTGGAACGGTCTCGCTCACCGGTTCGGATAGTTGTGCTGGAGAAGTCTGGGTATCAATTGTCGTGCCTTCTTCTTCGTCAGGTGAGTGAGCTAGACCTAATAACTGTTGGAGTCCATTGAGCCCAAGTCGTTTCAGCAATTCTTCAATGCGTCCAGGCATCACAAAGAGATTGTTGACGTCTTCTTCACTGGGCGGATCCGGTGCTATTTCTTTGACTGGGTGCTCCTTGGCTTCTTTTTGTTCTTCAGGAGGAGGTGGTGGCAAGAGCAGTGACTGTTCTTTCTCGTCGGTCACTGTGTGCTCTTCTTGACTGAGATGTTCCTCAAGGATCGTGTGTTTGTGGTCTTGTTCTGCCGGTGTCACCCCATGATGCTCTTGCAGTTTTTCTTCCTGTTGATCTGGCTCACCATCTTGCTCTTCCTTGAAGATCACCTCGTGGGCTGCAATGGTATCGAGCTGATCCTGAATCTGCTGTAGTAACTTGTCTTCTTCTTCGGTCTCCGGTAGCACCACTTTGACTTCTTCATCGACGGCCTCGGGCTGGGTTTCTTCCCCCTTGAACTCAATCTCAGTTGGAGTCTTCCGCTGATTTTCCAGGTCATGATGGGTTGGTTTTTCTTCCTCTTCTTCCGCTTCTTCTTCCTCCTCCACTTTCTCTTGCCGTTCCCCTTCTCGCTCTGTCTCTTCGTGCTGATTGTCGTGCTTGCGATCCGCTGCCGCTACATTGAAGCCCTTGGCAATGCGCAATTCCTCGTCAAAGTCTTGAACAGGTGGTTTGATATCAAACACGGTCGTTGTGGTTTGGGTGTCGGTCCCCTTTGTCTCTGCGCCTTCTGGATGATCAACTCGGGACGGGTGGTGTTCTTCGCGCTCTTCGAGAATCGACACTTCGCCTCGCGAAGGCGGCATTAAATCGCTTTGATGGAGTACATCTTCCAAAATCCCCGATTGCTCACTGGTGGGAATGTAATAGTAGGCACTGAGCATCATGAAGCCAATGGCCGCGACAATGTTGACCCCCAACACAATCCTGAGAGTGTGATGCCATCATTCCACACAAACACACAAACACACACACACACACACACACACCAGAACAAGATCCCATCCATTTGTCAGCCGCCCATTGTCCATGCAACAACCCACCGTCATCGCCACGTCAGCAACCCAAGCGCAACAACGACAACAACCAACACGTAGAGAGAAGAGATGGCGAGTGAGATTGTACCAAATCCAATTGCGTCGTGTCGTTCTTCGCGCCTGGAACGTTGCGTCAAAGGAACCCAAAGACTTTTTGGTCGACGAAGGTTTGTAGGACGACACATCGCCGCTCAAAATGGGCAAAATGGCGTTGGAGCGCCGTTCGCTGTTGCGACTCCAGAGGGTCATTTCCACGCTCCGTTTTCTTCCACTTTGTTGCTTGCTGTCTGCTTCAGAGAAGAACAAGAAGAAGAAGAAGAAGAAGAAGAAGCTCGTCACAACGGGGTATTCCCTCCCCCCCCTCCCTTCACTCCCTTCACTCCATGCAACCGAACCGAACCGAACCACCAGGATAAGTTATCGTTATGGCCATTTTGGCTTGAAACGGACAACCAACACCCTCCCATGCGTGCTGCGGATTGGCTAAAATTGCACCGAGCCAATCAGCGAGGCAAGAGTAAAATACTGCGTGGTGATTGGCTGAAAAAAGACATGCCGGCGGGTCCGGGTCTGGTGGTGTGGTGTGGTGTGGTGCACCTCAACGTGGATGGCTGTTTGTTTGATTGGCGTCAAGCTTGGTGAGCGGCTCCCGTGTAGCGCGACTTGGCGGCGAGCAAGAGCACCAAAACAAAGAGAGAACAAGATGAAACGCTTTTTGCAGATGACGGCGGTCGAGGCGGAAGCCGCGTTGAAGCCTAAAATCGTGGACGGCAAGTGGCGAAAGCCGCTTCTCTCGGGTCGCCAACGCGCGATTGTCAAGAAAAGCGCCGCCCAACAAGGTCTGACGGGCCAATGGGTGCCTGGCCAAGGTGGCTGGTTGGCCACCTGGGATGCCCTGGAAAAGCATCCGGTCATGCGAACACCAAAAGGAACCAAGCATCAGAGAACAGAATTCGACAGGTGCCCATCTGCTTTTAATGACTTAGCTGGATTGGCTTTGGCAATGCTGGTGGACGGTTTGTGTGTGCATGGTGATCCCTGACCCATTTGTACCATGGTCGTGTGTGTGGTGGCGGTGGCGGTGGTGGTGGCGATGCAGAGTGCGCAAGGTGCAAGAAGCTATGGCAAAGATGCCACAGAAAGTGGAAGAGCACAAGAAGGTGCTGCTTGTTTTCTTTTTTGTCTTTGGCGGCGTTTGGTGTTTTCTCTTTGCCGCTAACACGTGGTGGTTTGGTTTGTGATTGAATCCATTTCCAGGCGCTTCGCGCGGCCAAGCCCCTCAAGGGTCTGGACAAGTGGTTGAACGAGAAGGAGACGTATTAGAACAAAAACAGCAGAACAACACACTGTCGAACCAAAAACCTGTGTGCGTTGGCTGTGCAGTACACTCGAGATGGGGCTCGCCAGGTCATTGTCACGGTCAGCGTTTTAGAATCAAGCAACACGGAAAGGAACATTTTCTGCGTGGCTTCATTGCGTTATTCATTCATTTCGCGACTACTTCCTGGCACCTGGTCGTATTCACCTCAATTGCTCCTGCTACGAATCGTTGCTTTTTGGTGGCGACGGTGAGCGTCCATCAGTCGTCTTCTGTCGGAGCTTGCAACGGAATCTCTGAGAATTCAACGGGTGGCTCATGGCTGGCATTCGTTTTCACTGCCATAGAAGAACCTCGGCTCGGGCCAATGGTTGACATGGCAGTCGAAGCTGTTGATGATCCTCGAGTATCTCCAGGGCCAGCATTTGATCGATTCGCTCCGGCCGCACCTGTCGAACCAGGCGAAACGCTTTCTTGCAACAACTTTTGAGGATTCGATTTGGCCAAATCAAACACTTTTTTCATCACAAGCGGCACTGGCAATTGGCTTTCGTGGTGTACTTCCTCAATAAAGCGCTGCACAATAGACAAATACAGCTGACCAAGACGGGTCAACGTGGTCAGATGACTTCGCAAACCTCTTGTTGCTTGTTTTGCAAAGCGCTTACCACATTGAGACCAGCCATGACGCCCATTTGCTTGTTGCATTCGGGGTACAGCAACGTGTTGCGTAACACGATCAAGCACTGCAGGGTGACATTGATGAGCACACAAGCCATTGGAAAGTGTCTTGTCGGATGTTGGGACAACACCAGCAATTGATTGGCCATTTGAGGCTTGCGCTCCACCAAATGCAGCATTTGAACAAGTGAAAGCATGCCGCAACCTCGTAAATCGGTGGACGGGTCAGTACCCTGAAAGCCAATCTCTTCCCAGTGGGACCCCGTCAGACGAATCTCCATACTGGCTGGCTTTTTGGTGAATAGCTTGAAAATGGTCACGACCAAATGCCCATGGAGCACATTGGACGGATCGTACGACTCGGCGGCAATGCAGAACACCTGATCAAACCAACAGCCGGTGAGATGTGACGACAACTTGTGGGGTGGGTGGGTGGCATGACGCGGACAGGTACCTGGTCGCGTTGATCAATGGCATTGGCAAAATTGAGTATGGGAGGCTTGTGTGTGAGTTTCATGCAAGCCGCCAAGCAAACTGGACCCTTGCCTGGGCTTGATGGCTCAAAAGGCACGATTTCATGCCCATGCCGTTGCTTCAGCGCCGAATCATTCATGAAATACGCTTCGACTTCATGGTACTTGACAAGCGGACGCGGTGTGTTGCGACGAGTGTTTGTCGGAGAGTCAGGAGACCGTGAAGCTACCCCAGGTACGATTGCATTTTTTGAAGCTGTTGGTGAAGAAGATGACGTTGTCGCTGTTGACCGAGAAGATGTGGGTTGCAACTGGATCTCTTGCCACTCGTACTCTGCTGACGAAGGTTGAAGCTTTTGGTCTTGTTTACTTGAATGCTGCTGTGGTTTCGCATCCGACGAAGAAGCAGCAGCTTCCTGGCCAGCAAAACTAGCCGTTGACCGAGCATCCCCATACGCCGCCATGGAACTCGCACTTGACGATACCTTATCGTCTTCGTCTTGGCGGTTTCTATCCAAGTCTGTGGATAATGGAGCGTCGGTATCAGAGAGTTTTGCAGCAGCTTGCGTTGTTGATACCCCCTGCGGTGGAGGATGATCCTGGCCTTCGTCCTCGTCTTCTTCATCTTCTTCTTTGATAACGGTAGTCTTGATGACTAATGGAGTCATCGCTGGCAGTTGGTCCGTGTCCTTGTCAGGCTGTGGTGGATTCTTTTGCTGTTGCTTTTGTAGTTCACGCTGTGCTTTGGCTTCTTCTTGTGGGGTCATCAACGAGCCTTGATCGCCGAGTCCTCGCTTGTAAATGTTGTACAAGTCACCTACGGTGAGACTCGGATTCGACGATTCTTGGGAATTCTGTGACTGTGCACGGGGATCCCCTTGAGTTTGGTCTTTGGCTTGCAAGGACTTGATGGTCTGGCGCTCATTGAGGGTTTCCTGCTTGATGGTTTCCATCAATTTCGCTGCTTTTTCACGCTCTTTGGCTTCGAGAATGCGATGTTTGGCCGCTAAAGCTTCGACCGATTCCGTACTCAGACTTAGGTCCCCACTTGCGGTGCGGGATGAATTGGAAACCTCATAGAACTCGTCGTCACCTTCAGATTGGCGTTGCAGGCCTTTCTTGCGTGGACTCTCGTGTTCATCAATGTCCGAAGCGTGAGCGGTCGACGAGAGTCCATGACCCTTGCCAAAGCTGAAGCCCTGATGTTGCCGCCAAGTAGGTGAATCGAGTTCTTGCTCCAACTCTTTTTCTTCAGGAAACGAGAGCTGTGAACTCTTCACTCCACCATTGGCAAGGTTCATTCTGCCCCTCATCTGGGTGACGCCATTGGTCTTTTGGTACGCGATACCAAACATATCATGAACACTGGGTTCGCTTGTTGACGTCACTGCACCGACACGCAGCTGCGTCCGGGTTCCGAGAGCGTTGGAAGTAAATCTGGTTTGCTTGATGACTTCCATGCCTTGATCTGCCTTGGTGGGTTTGATTTGCTCGTGGGATTGAGTGACATCCTTGTCATCAAAAGAGCCCACACCGTCGACAGTGTCTTGGATGGCCATGCTCAAGGCATCTGCAAGAGCATTTGCAGGTTCATGGGTGCCACTTTGTATTGAATTTGTCAGAGGAAAACCAGTCTTCATGACTCGGGTATGAACCACTTGCTCAATGGTGGTATTCTCAATCTCACTCGTCACTGAATCCGGTGCTGGTGGAGGCTGTTGTGGTTGTCGCAACGGTGGCGGTGGCTGCTTTGGAAGCTGTTGTAAGAGTGCTGTTGCCACTTCGTTGTCCACTTCTAATTCTTCGTCACTGTCCGGATTCATGGGGAGATGCAAGGGTTCTACGATGTCATGGTCCGAATCCGAGTCCGACTCCGAATCGGAGCCATGATCGTCAACTGGTATTGCCGCCCACAAGGTCAATGAAGGGCGTGATGACGACTTGGTCGTTGCATTAGCATCTTGGCCTGATTGTTGATCCTGTAAAGGCTGCTTTTCGGGAACTATAGATGCTTCAACAACTTCATCAAGCTCGAAGTCAGATTCTACGGCTCCAATGAACGTTGACCGGGAGGGTTCATCACGCCTCGCATCGAAGTCTCGTGCCTGCTCGTGTTGAACTCGATGGCTTTCACATGGCGAACATTGTTCATTGGTTTCCGCCATGAACGGAGCCTCTGGCTGATCGTTTTGTTGCACCAGCGCTTGTTGTTCTTGGTGCTTCGACGGCGAATTGCTTCGATCTAGTGGAGGTTCGTCGTAAGCGTCAAACATCTCTACCTGCGAAGACTCTTGACGTGTATCTGTTGACAATGCAAGGAATTTGCAGATCACACTTAGCAATCATCCTTGGTATACTATGCCTCCTTCAACAAAACCATCTCACCACGCTTGATATCGGGATCCACTTGCATTGTTTCGGCATTGACTGCGGTGGCGACTTGGATTGATTCGTTGGACACGTCGAGCAGGTCTTCCATGCCATCAAAGCATCGTCAATAAGCACTCAACGCAAATGCCATTGTCATCACCTTAAGATGATGAAGAATCAACGCGTTCTTCACTCACCTAACAACACGGCAGACATTCTTCCTGTGTCTGCGACAACTTGGATGTCCGTGGTGAAGGTATCTGCCGGCTCCATTGTGCGCGAGGTCTCCTCTTCTTGCAGTTCAAGCTGTGCGGGATTTCACCACAAGGTTTGACAGACTCGGCCAAGGAGTGCAACCTCGTTGGCGCTTGAGATCTCTTGGGTTTCTGCCGAAGGATAGTGTTCTCCTTGTTGTTGATGCTCTTGTGCTCGTGGTTCGCTGTCTCTTGGTTTGTCTAAGTCGCCTTCGGAACCGCATCAACTTGGCAGTTATCCCAAGCTGTTCTTGTTGTTGCTCAATATAGATCCAAGATCATCGTGCCTTACGCAAAAACGTTCGCCAATGGAGTGTTGCGTTGCCGTGCGTGCTATTTTGAAGCGATGTCAGATCGGGAAAACACTTGACCGCCCTTGCAGGACAACCTCAACATGCAAGGGCGCGGGCTGGCCGAAGTCTTTCACGTGCGTAAGCTGATCTGGGACGAGATCCGTCAATACGCGAATCCTTCGGAACTCGAAGAATTACAGCATGCCATTGGAACCCATCCGATCTCGCAAAACAAGGTAACTGCTCACATTTGCATTTGCTGCGCCAACCGCGACAAGGGGTTAAAGCCTTTTTGCGTAGGAATTACGCGAAGAATTGCTGGCGTTGGTGGAGATTCTGACCGAGTATCAGCAGGCAAACGATGACTTGCGAGTGCGTCAGTTCCGTTCCGAGTTCAAAGTCGTTTCGATAGCGTTTGGAGCTGATGAGTGACTTGCTTGCGTGATTCATTGATTTTGGAAGCACAGGATACACTGATCAAACGTCAACGACTTCCAGAGCCTCCAGGAAGGATGCTGCTGATGAACAAACTTCAGTTGATGCTGCAGAGCTGCAATAACAACGAATTCCTCGACAAAGTGCCACTGAGCTCGTCCAAAGACAAAGATTTGCTAGCATACATCCTGAAATCCTCCCAGGAACAACACAATCACAGCCCGAGCCAAATGATCGACACTGGTGGATCCTTTGTACCCGTCACTCCACGCATTAAAGACTTGGCCCAGCACAATGAAGGCATCGAGCTAGGAGCAATGGCGGTGCTGGTACGACCAGCAACCGCCACAGCCAAGCGACCCCACACAGCAAGCAGCAGCTCCACCACAGAAAACAACAACAATAACAGCACCCCACGACCATTTTCAAGAGGCTCCACGCTTTCGGTGGCGTCAGCGCCAGCCGTTCTGGAACAAATCGAGATCCAACGGCATCTGAACGTCGACCAAATCGATTCGATTCGTCCGATTCTCTCCGAAGCCATCGAAGAAGAACATCAGCAGCTCTTGGACGACATCGAGTTCATTCAGGTGAGTGCTTTGTTCCAAACTGTTTTGCATGATGATGACTCCCACGAGTGACATCGAGCCTGTCATTGCAGGGCTGCCTGGAAATGGAAAAAGATCTGATCGACGAAGACCAACGACAAGCCAGAGCCAAACAAAACACACCGACACTCGCGGAATTAAATGAATTCTGCCGCAATCTCGAAAAAACGCTGCAAGTGCATGAAGAAACGAAGCAAGTCAGGCAGCTGCTGGATCGCGTGGGCCACCCGGTTTCCCTTGCTACGGCCACTGCCACTGCCACTGTCAATACCAATGGCAGCAATAAACCACTGAAACTCGCGCGTTTAGTAGACAAAGCCACTGATTTGTCGATGGCACCCGCAGCCACTGCTAGCGATAGAAGCGAGAACGTCGTCAAAGAGCCCCGTGTCACCCACAAGATCCGGCAGACCATTCAAGAAGCACGCGATTTGCCATTTTTAACATAACAGGCAGTTCCTAGTCTCATATCGGTTATCATGTGGACCACACAAAGAGTGTTGGATACTGGGGAAGCTCCTAGTGCAGCACGAAGAACCACAATCACATTGGGCATCATGCGACAACTGGGACGCGGCTTTCGCGAGGCCGTGATGGTTTTCTCGGCCATCGCGCGATTTACGGGAGTGTCGTTTTGCTTGTTGCAGTTTACCGACACCATCGTTTGTGTGGGCCCATCCATGCTTCCCACTCTGAACCGTGATGGCGACATTGTGTTGTTGGACAAAGTGACCCCACGCTTCCGCAAATTGCGCAAGGGCGAAGTGGTCATCGCCAAATCCGTGTCCAATCCACGGCATACCGTGTGCAAACGGATCATTGCAGAGGTTTGGTGTTTTGTGGGATCCGGAAACAGCCAGCAAGCCAGCCAGTTCTGACGGTGACGGTGACGGTGACTGTGATGGAATAACTGAGCAGGAAGGTGAGACCGTTGTGGTGCGCTCAAGGTTTTCGTCGTCTTCCGTGCAGTTCCACAAAGTGAGTTCGGTTTGGTACACATGGCTTGGAATGCGTGGTGTCAGCACTGACAATGTCTTTGCGTACTCAAAACAAAAAAAGATTCCCCGCGGCCATGTGTGGCTAGAAGGCGACAACAAATTGGATTCCCACGATTCTCGGTATTATGGTCCCGTGCCGTATGCGCTAATTCAAGGAAGAGTACTCATGCGAGTGAGTGTCCAGTTGTTCTTACGACTTGCTGGTGGCTGTGGAAGAAAGAGCATTGAAACATTGGGGTGTTTTGCTCTATGTATTGCCCACAGATCTGGCCATTGACCCAACTTAAACTGTTGGAACGGCAGGTGCCGACCCATTCTTTTCTAGAAAAGTGAGATATAGATAGAAATTCGTTTTAGCAACCCTCAGAACCAATTCATTCTCGCAAGCAGTATGGATGCAGACAATAGATGATTTCTCCCAACATTTGTTAGTGAGCAACCCACACTTGTCATCTGGAGATGATCGATCATTCACCAGGGTGTCGTACAGCACCATGTGGATTGAGCCCAACTGTACCACACCATCCCGCACACGAAGCTCGAGAGATGTCCCTCATTCAACCAGTCATCATGAAGGGACCGAATCCCTCATTTTGCCAAATCGTGCAAAACAAGGGAACGTTGAAGTTTCCGTTTCACAAACGGCGCTTTCTACCTAAAGCTTCGCGCGTAGGGTGCGAAGCCACGCGGAAAAGCAAAGAACACAAGGAGGATTAGAGAGAGAAGAGAGAAAGCAAGCAAGAGATGCAAGTAGTGCGAGAGCCCGAGCTGTATGGTGTTGGGCAGCCTCGAGAAGAGGTGGTGGTGACACATCTGGACGAAAGCCAGGTCACCAAGATCCTCTTTCCCCAGGCCCAACCACACGAGTCGGAACCCTCAACGGCAACGCCCTCTTCCAACAAAGCAATTGACGACATGAGCATGACCCAAGAAGAACCAATCAGCTGTGCTTCCGAGCCAACGCTGAGCCCGGCGAGTCCTTTGTCGACTACCATGTTGCCACCGTTGACCATGGACCACGAGAGCCACGAAGAAGAAAGCAGTGCGAGCTCGGCCGAAGAAGATGTAGGGGGACCTGTCCAATGTTGTTTGGTAGGCTTTGATTGTGAATTTGCCTGGATTGAATGCATTTGCTTTGTGATGCTTAGTTCTATGATGCCCAAGAAGAAGCTCAAGCGCAAGAGTCCACCAATGGCTCAAATCGAGGTCTTTATTATGGAGCTGTTTGATTCTCGTGAAGAGCTTGCTGGCCGTTTTGATGATCGATGTGATTTGTGCGTTGTGCTTGGCTTTGGCAGAATCACGTTTGTCGGAGTCCACGACAGAAGAAAACAAGTATATTGTGCGCAACCAAGACACGGGGGAGACATACGACATCCGTGAGCTGGAAACCCATCCAGTGGACTGCTACAACATCTTCCCGAGTAATTTTGCGTCTTCTTGTGGGCCCCCTCCATCTCCTTCGGCCCCGGTCACCGAGATTGAAATCGATGTGACCGAGAACGGGAACACTTCCAGCACCAATCTCACCGGAAATGGGAATGGCGCCAACAAATCAAAAAGCACTTTGGGTAAATCTTCTTCTTCAAGACAAAAACTCAAAATGGCATTTTCCAGAAAGCACAAAGTCAAGGACCCTTCCAAGCAAAATTTTGTGCAAGTTTTGGCATCCAAGAAAAAAGATAGGCGCGAATTCGATGAACTGTTTGTTACTCAACGGCTAGCGAAGCACCAAGGAACGATTTGGACCATGAAGTTCAGTCATGATGGCGCTAGACTCGCTTCCGGAGGACAAGATGCAGTGCTTCGTGTGTGGAGAGTCGAATTTCCGACTGGCGATGAAGAATTACAGGCAGAAAAGGAAAAACAAGAGCAACAGAACCCATCATGTTCGTGTAGTCAAAGCCAAGGAGCTCCAGATCCAGCACAAATGCCAACAAAGGATTCCACTGATACCGCTTCACCAAAAAGAGATTGTCAAGGAGTTGCAGGAGAAGCGGGTTCACCAGTCTCAACAGAACCTGCAGAGAAGTGCATTCTTACCCCAGACCCCGAGAAGTGCTTTCATGTACGTTGCTCTGCACGTGCTGTTCGAGAGGAACACATTGATCTGATGCTGATTGGATTGATTAGGGGCACACAATGCCGATCGTCGATGTGTCATGGAGTCGTAGCAACTTTATCCTCTCTGCTTCAATGGATAAGGTATTGTGACCATATGGGTTGTGATCTGATTGATTGAAAACACTGTTGTTGCACTTATTGTGAACGAAGACTGTGCGGCTATGGCATATCTCCCGTGAGGAGTGTCTTCACGTTTTCCAACATCCAGATAGTGTTCCAGCAGTAGATTTTCATCCGAAGGTATGGTAACTCAGTGAGAACGACCAAACTTTGTTAACCGCTCACTTCGTATTGTCAAATACAGGAGGATCGATATTTTTTCTCTGGATGCTTTGATAACAAGGCACGCATTTGGGACATCCCTGATGGGTGTGTCGTCTCGTATGTGCAAACCCCAGTCATGATCACGGCTGCGTGTTTCAACCCGAGCGGAACTCGAGCAATTGTTGGACTCCTGAATGGCCAATGCATTTTTTATCAGGTCAATGCACACCAGCAAATGAACTACTATACGCAAATCGAGTGTCGGAATTCTAGAGGGCGCAAGAAATCGGGTCGCAAAGTCACTGGCATCGAGTTTGACCCAGAGGGTAAATACTTTATGGTCTCCACCAACGACTCGCGCATGAGGTTGTTTTCTGTGGACAATTACTCGAGAATATGCAAGTATAAGGGTGTTTTGAACGACCATTTACAAATCAAAGGACGATTCAGGTGAGAGGGTTGTCGCATCGATGGCGGTACAGTTCAAATGCTTGATGGGAATGGTTCCGATGTGATTGCAATACAGCCAAGATGGTGAATTTATCATCTGCGGGTCTGAAAACGGTCATGTATACGTCTGGAATCGAGCCATTTATGCCTCATCCTCCAGGAGTATTATCAAGAGCAGCAAACAAGATCGAAACTCATCATATGAATACTTTTGCGGTGCGCGTTGATCAACCATCTATCCCCATTAAATCATCATCAGCTCATCTGACTTGTTGGTCGTTTATGTGATAGCTGAACCTCCTGGTGGGATTGTAACCGTTGCGCTGTTTGCTCCGGCAAGTACTTTCGCGATGGTGCACTCCAAACTCCTCGCTGCTTCAGCCAGTGATTGCAATCCTTGCACGGGGCTTCTTGCCACTGCCAGTTACAATGGTTGCATTCGTTTTTTCGAAAAGACGGTCAAGGGATGAGGAAGCCAATGTGATCAACAACAACCTCAAAGATTGAGCTTGGCTAAGACACGTTGAAGTTGATGAACCGTTGATTGCAACGCGCTACAGGATAAAACCAGAGTAGAGCACGCCACCAAGATGAACATTCACAAAGATCGCTACGGAAAAGAGTTGAAGGATAAAGCAATGAAGCTAAATGGTGAATGGATTGTGTAATGCAACACGACTTGGAAGCATCACCCATGCCAATGGTAGATTTGGCGATATCCAGCACCCAGACGAATGAAAAAGAAAGAGTTGCGTACACTGCAAAAAACCAATTGTGGTTTGATTATTCGAAATAACATGCACAGAAACATCTTCTAAGCTGGTGGTACAAAATCCCCCACAGGTCAAAGTGTGGGACGGCTTTTCAAAAGTTGCTGCTAGTGCGGGCTCCTTTAGGCTTCCTGGGCGTTCATTTCACCCATCTTGACGATGACGTGTTGCACGTACTTTTGCAACGAGCTTTCAATGTTGCGCACAGCTTCCAACACTTCTTCGTGGCAGGCGGGTTCGCCTTCTTCACCGGGGAACAACGCCTTGTTGGTGATCAACGAGAAGCTGAAGACCTTGATGCCACAGTGATGCGCGACAATGACTTCGGGCACAGTCGACATACCAACGGCATCACCACCGACCAGACGCAAGAGCTTGCATTCCGTGGGGGTCTCGTAAGTGGGTCCCGACACGAAGCAGTACACACCTTGGTGCACAATCTTTTCGAGGTTGAGTTCCTTGGCGACATCCATGGCCATGGCACGGATCTTGTCGTTGTAGCAGTCCGACAGCGCAGGGAAACGTTCACCGAAACGCTTGTCGTTGGGGCCCACCAGTGGGTGTTTGCCAGCGAGACCGGGCATGTTGAGATGGTCGTTGAGGATCATGACGTCACCGACGTTGTAGTCTTTGTTGAGTGCACCAGCCGCGTTGGTGACGATCATGTACTTGACACCGAGCAAGTACATGACACGCACGGGCAAAGTGGTGTCACGGATGTCGTAACCTTCATAGCTATGGAAGCGTCCACGCATGCAGACAATGGGGTATCCACCCAATTCACCAAACACGAGTTCCCCGGCATGGCCCTCGACGGTCGACTTTGGGAATTGGGGAATGTCTTCGTACTTGACGACTTGGGGGTTTTCAATGATCTGGGACAACCCGCCAAGTCCCGAGCCACAGATGACGCCAATGAGTGGACGGCAAGTGGTGCGTTCTTTCAAGTAGTCGGCGATGATGTCGACACGTTCCTTGGGGGCCTGAGCGTTGAACATGATGGCTGTTGCGAAAAGACTTGTGGTCCTGGCAATTCACTTGGGAATGGCAAAGTCGATTGAAAAGTGAGGTGAGGAAGACCAAGGCGAATGGCAATGGCAGTCAACAAGGGTGGCTGGGTGGATCGGCCCTTTGCTTTGCTTTGTTACGTTGGGTGGGTTCTCCTCATTCACACGGTCCTATACAAACCCCAAGTCAAACCAGCTCGCGCACTCATTCAATCGGGTTGATGGCATGCAGCCACCGCTTCACCACCACTTCACTTGCCACTTTGTCGACAGCCTTCAGAGCCGCCAGCCCTCTGTCCCATACGACCACCAACTGGCACTGGCATCCCACGCCAAAAATGCCCGACGGCAACCCTAGTCCCTCGTCCCTCGTTGATAGAAAGTGCCAGTACATGAGGTTTTATTGGCCGGGAACACCCTACCCCATGTTTGATGTCGCATAGTGAACCCCAATGCGGTGGTGAGTCACGACCAATGATTGGCTGAAACGCATTGAGAAAAACCTCACGGCGTCGGTTTGCATGCATACATACCCCCCCCCCCCCACCGAGAGTGGGACCAGGCCACCACCGTCCGTATACAAACACCAAGTCCAAGCAATCCTGGCAGCCCAACGAAAAACACTCACATTCACATTCAACATGCCGTCAAGCGATCCTTGGTGGCTTCAACTGCAAATTGAATGCGCTGGATGAAGGGAAATCTAGTAGCATTGAAGCGATCAGGCCTGGCTTTGTGCTGGCAGTCGACTCGTTTGGTGCTTTGAATGCGAGTGGTTTGGGAGATCGATGAAAGATCGCCAGGGGGACGATCTTTTATCTTGCATGTCTCCTGGAAGCAACTCTTCTCCTCCACCACCACCACCACCACCATTCCGAGGGACGCGTTCGCATTCAGCACTTCAAAGATCGCGTTGCTCGCGGTCTATGTGCGAGCGTTGGTGTTTTTGCAGCTTGGAGTTTGCAAAGACCCGTCAGCTGCTGCTTTGGCTGCTTGGGTGCAGTAGGAATGTCTCGTCATGTCTGAATGCCAACATTCAAGTGTGTGTTTGCTCTACTAGTGTGTGCTTGGCTTGTGGACCCTGGGCTTCCTATCCAGTGCGCTTTGCTGCACTAATGAGAATTCTTTGGCGACGTGACGAAAGCCTATGGCCGCCCATGCAGTTCCCACACAGCAACTTGAAGTTGGTGCCGCGGCTCGTCCCAGATCTTCTCACCTTGAAGAGAACCTCATGGAATGGATCGAAAGACCGTCATTGCAGTTATTCGCTATTGTAGCGCCAAAGAGAACCAAACACCAAACTTTTGGAAGCGATGGTCCATGGGGCATGACGCACTATATTTGCGGCAGGTTTGCACTTGCCGCTGGTGGAGACGGAGGAAACTTGAAGCAAAGCAGATTCAATTTGGGGAAACTCTTCATGTCATTCTTGGGTTGCTTACCAGTCACTCGCTGAAACCACAACTTTCAAATTGCAAATGCGCGTTTTCTTCTTTTGGTTTATTGTACGGTAACAGTACACACACGTCAACTTCACTTGGCAGTGTGCATGGCGCCCATCTTGTAGATGATGTGCTCCACGTATTTCTGCAGGGAGCTCTCAATGCTTTTGACGGCTTCGAGAACTTCTTCGTGGCAGGCGGGTTCACCACCTTCGCCTGGGAACACTACTTTGTTGGTGATCAACGAAAAGCTAAACACTTTCATGCCGCAGTGGTGGGCAACAATGACTTCGGGCACAGTCGACATACCGACGGCATCACCACCGACCAGACGCAACAGACGACACTCCGTGGGGGTCTCATACGAAGGACCCGACACGAAGCAGTACACACCTTGGTGCACAATCTTTTCGAGGTTGAGTTCCTTGGCGACATCCATGGCCATAGAACGGATATCTTCACGGTAGCAATCCGACATGGCTGGGAAACGTTCACCGAAACGCTTGTCGTTGGGGCCCACCAGTGGGTGTTTGCCAGCGAGACCGGGCATGTTGAGATGGTCGTTGAGGATCATGACGTCACCAATGTTGTAGTCTTTGTTCAGTGCACCTGCCGCGTTGGTGACGATCATGTACTTGACACCGAGCAAGTACATGACACGCACGGGCAAAGTCGTGTCCTTAATATCGTAGCCTTCATAACTGTGGAAACGTCCACGCATGCACACGACTTGGAATCCACCCAATTCACCAAACACGAGTTCCCCGGCATGGCCCTCGACGGTCGACTTTGGGAATTGGGGAATGTCTTCATACTTGATCACATCGGGCTTTTCAATGATCTTGGACAAGCCACCGAGTCCCGAGCCACAGATGACGCCAATGATCGGTCGGTAAGCCGTTTGGTCTTTTAAATAATCCGCAATGATGTCAATGCGTTCTTTTGGGGCATTGTCGTTGAACATGGTCGAATTCAATTCACCCGTGGTGGCACGTCGCGAGTGTTCAATGGGTCGTTCGTTGGGGAAGATTTCTCGATGGCCGGCACTTGCGTCTACACTTTGAGCGTGATGCGAGCGGGGCGAAGAAGAATGGAAAGTGAGTTGTTCGTGTCGTTGTTGTTGCTGGTGGTCTTTGACCGACGCAAGCACTGCTGCAGTTGTTGTCGGCTGTCCAACGTGACTTGTAGAAGCAGCACCAGCAGCACCAGCAGCACCAGCAGGAGCAACAGGAGCAGTGGCAGCATTGGTGGCAGCCGCCTGTTTTGGTGCAGTCATTAGCTTGCTCACCGGCTGGTGCATCGCATTCAATGGGTCCATTACGCAGCGCTCTCTCTGGTTTGGGGGGGGGGGGCGGGAGGGAAGGCGGCTCTTTTGTTTCTTGGTGCTGTTGCCTTGGTCGTCGCCAGACCCACACCAGAAGATGATCCATTCAGGCACAGCAACCCCAGTCCCAAGATAGACCTGCTTACCCCGCTTGATGCGATTCCCCATTTGTTCGTACACAGTAACCCCACCCCCATCTGTGCCATTCCAGAAGCATCGGAGGTTCGTTCCTGCTGCCACCCAATACAAACACCAAATCAAAAGACGTTAAAAGCCCTACCCCTGGCAACCTGGTTGAAGCCTTCCAATTGGGTCGGTGAATGTGCTTTTGTGTACATTCTTCAACTTTGGTGCGAAGGTCCGTCTCTTGGCCAAGCGTTGCGCTGGAGCATACAGTACGCTTTGCATCGGTCACTATTTGACTTGCGGATTGTATGGACCGGACCGGACCGGACCGGACCGGACCGAGTATTCGCATTCAGCAAACGGATCCAGCAGCTGTTTCGTTGGCGTCGATCTAGTGCGGTTTTGCTTTCCCATTCACACCTCCCACCAACGGGATGGGCTGGTTGGTTCCATTCAGCATTCAGCCAATGACTACAAGTTTGTATGGAAGCAGCATGCTGAATGGGCGGTTACGTGGCCACTATGGCTGGCACTCATCGTGGAGTCAAGCAAATCCCATACCTCGGGTGGAAGCAGGTGGCTTGACGTGAATGGCAAAATGGCTGACCACTTGTCAAGACCACGCAGAGATCATCTAATTTCTTGTTTCTTCATGCACGACCAGTTGGCTCTTCCGCGTCAGCAGATCCCAATGAGAGCTTTTGCCAAGCATGGATTGCGATAGAGCACGAAATCCAAGCTCTTCAGTTTTGTTGCAGTAGTTTGGGCAAACAGCTCTTGACGGTGGTGGTGGTGTTCCGAGTGCAACAGCAACACCGAGTCAAAAAGCTGGGCTGTTGGTTGGCCTTGGTGGCAGTGGCTCGGCTTCAGTGTATTGTTGCTGCTGGACGCCTGACCACCCCACGATTGGATTGGATGCGACAAGCGCCTGGGATGTTTGTGATCCAGATGGTCGCAATGAAGGGTGACGGATGCGAAAGTCTCTTGTATGCTTCAGTTGTGCATGACGACGGGAGCGTGTCGTGTGGAGTTGCCGCTTGGTCCTCGTCCCATTCGTACCTGTTGCCCTTGATAGTTGAAGTTGAAGCCGTCGGTATTGATTCTCACAGTGCAAGCACCACAGAGCGTAGGGGGCCACCAATGGATGCAAGAATGGTACTAGCAGCAGGAGCAAACAAATTCTTTTGGGAGGCGTCGTGTATGCATACAAACCACCCATTGACCAGGTAACATATTCCATCCTGCTCAATTGCCCACCGCAATCGCCGCCACACTCAGTCCCAGCACCACCGCGATGATCAACGAGATCTTCATCAAAAACACTTGAGGCGCCATGGGTTTCAGGTCTTCTTCGTCTCGATGTGCTTCGTCGTCGACACCAACATCGTGGTCGTAATGCAACGGAATGAAATCCACGCGACGAAAGCCCTGGGTGTTGCGCAAATGTTCGTTTTCCAGTCGAAAAAAACTCCAAAACGTACGACGAAACAACTCCAACACCATTGTAAACGGCAGAAAATACTGGGGCAACAGCGACGACGAAGTTGGTGGAACCAGCGTCAAGGTCCAGGCAAAACGCAACACCAGATCGGCCACAATGGCCAAGTAGTACAACCATTTGCGCGAAAACATTTGCCGATCGCCAAGAAAGCCATACTGCGGTCGGCCCAGACCCCAATCCATCGTGACATCCCAGACCCAAGTGTACAGCGAACTCGCAGTGAACAACAGCAGCCAGACAATCTGTCCATGTCCAGTCACGCAAGCAAACATGCCAACCAACAAAACAAACCGTGTCAGCTCAAGTATTCAGGAATCCAACCACCGTGCATGCACTTTTGCGCACCTGTGCTTGACGTAAAGTGAGTTCTCCATCGGCATAAAACGGATGAAACACACCAAAGAGTGCAACCACTTGTGCGAGCGCGTACTTGAAAGCATTTGCAATGTGCGGGGACCACTTTTTGGTGTCATAGATTCGTCGAACATTCTGCAAAAACCGCCACCACAACGGAAGTGCACAGCACAAAGGCACCACAATGCGCACATAGTACCAGTTATCCTGGCAGAGTGGTCGACCCGGGTTGATCGATGATATCGGAGGATTCAAGAGCGTGTTGTTGTGGTCTCCACTGATTCCATGTGCTCTCGCCAGAACTTTCATCTTTAGCGTGGCTGGGAGCTCATCGTGCAGCAGAAACTCACCGGTCACAAAAAAGCACACGGACCAACACAGATCTTGGTTCACTTTGACGACACTGGTCAAGTAATCACCAACAAACGTATGGAAAAAACTCACGGCAAACAACGGAGACCAGATGATCTCCCAGATGGTCTGCCTCAAGCCCGTTTGGCTTTGCCAGAGGCGAAACACATAGAAATACACCGTGTACCCAAACAGAATCAACGGGTAGTACCCGCGATGCAGGATCTTCTCGGGAAAATACCCGTTGACTACTTTGTAGTACATCAACACATTCACCAGGTACACAATGGTCAGGTTGGTGGCGTCGTTGAACAATTGGTTGACGGGAATTGTTCGACGAGGATCCAGTTCGAAGATGTATCGGTAATTGATACGAGCCGAACGCCACACATAGACCGACACGCCCACGAGCCAATGCAGCAGCAACAAGCATCCAATGCTTCGATACACCGGAAACGCACGGGTCAGCGCTCTGCGATAAAACATGCAAACGACCGTCAAATCTACAGGTCAGCAGAAACCCACATCGCACAACCCATGGCAAAGTAGAAGCGTGTAAAGGATGCTCAACACTCACAGATCCAAGATGTGGTGCTCACGCGCGATTCGAAGCGAAGGGATGATCAACGAGTCCCAAAGCACCCACACCAACAGAATCAAGCACGAACCAATCTTGATACCAATGTAGATGTGGGCCCAGTGCATGTATTCTTCTCTTTTTGTCATCAACGTGGCAACCGCCACCGATCGATTGCCATCACAAAACGCTTCGGCAAACATGGTCTCCAGTTGGCTCAACAGCTTGAGGCATTGGGAGGCTTCGGCAAAATCAAAGGTTGCCAGTCGTTTGGTGTGCACCGCTCGAAGCGGACGGTGTTTAGGAAACATTTTGTCGTGTTTTTTGATGATTTTGACAAACCCGGTGTAATTCAACAGGGCAAAATTGCGCAAATGGTTGAGGTACCGATGCAATTCCACCAGGGAATTCTTGAGCGATTCTTTGGTGGTCGACGGCGCGTCCCAGCGAAATTGGGCCCGCAGCAACTCGAATTGTTGCGTGAATTCCGTCAAATGGCGATCGTAAGCCTTTTGCACTTTATCGTATTCGACGTCCAGCATTTCTTCAAAGTCCACGACGCCTTTTCAGTCCAGAACCAGGGCCAACATTTCGGCCGAGCCATGAGCACACCGTCGAAGAACACACACACACACACAGAGAGAGAGAGAGAGAGATGAATCAATCAATCCATCAATCCATCAATCCATCACGAATTCAAAGCAGAACCATGAAGAACTCACTGGAGACTTGACTGGTGGTCAGTGACAGTCCACTTTCATCGACTTGACAAAACAATCGTGGATTGGCCGCCGTGGCGACATTGGCCTGCAACGCCGCCAACGTGGCCTGTTGCCGTAGCTTTTCTTTTTTCAGTCGTTTCTTGAGCTTTTTGTAGTCGATGTACTCGTCTTTCCACTCGGAAAACGTATTGTTGCGCAATCGAAGATTGAAATTCACCATCTTGAAAGTCAATCGCCCGAGAGAGACCGCTTTGCCGACGCCTCTTTGCCGACGGGGGACGCACGCACCAAATGCTTGGATTGGGTGGGTGGGTGGGTAGGTAGGTAAGTAGGTGGACTGCTTGCTGCCAAACACTATCAAGACGCACTTAATCGAATGTATAGGAGATTGTATGGGAGATCCTTCAAGATCCTCGCTCATGATGAATCACACAGACACCGCTGATGGCATGGAACTCATTCGAGGCATCCACAACCACTACTGAGCTGCAGGTGCTTGACGAACACTTCTTCATGGTCAGGATGAGTGCACCGTCATATCGTCAAGGAAGTAGCAACCTGTCGCATCCGTCAAGTCAACCTGGTCGATGGTCCAAGCTTGTGGTTCTGTTGACACGACCGTGATGTCATCCATGCAGGTCTTCTTCTCCATGCGTAGCGGCCACCGCTGTCGATGCAATTGCGATTCAAAAGAGTCTGATGGATGAAGATGCTTCGGTGCAATCACAAACGGAGAGAATTGTGTTTCCCCTCAGCAATGGATGGAATGCAGTCCTTCTTGAGAAAGAGAGAGAGAGAGAGAGAGAGAGAGAGAGCGACTCCAAGGGTGTAGCCGCACTGTTGCAATTCCCACTACATAGATGGCTCCAGCTTCCTGCTCACGAAGTCTACAATGCACGAGATTTCAATCGAAACGAGAGCTGCCACGACGCGATTCACTCGTTTGAAATGGAATTCGCTACTTATGCCACTGCGTAACGAGGACCCACTATCCCGTAGATGCATCACAGATCCCCACCACA
The DNA here is from genome assembly GCA_027475765.1 of Paralagenidium karlingii. Lineage (NCBI taxonomy): Eukaryota > Oomycota > Peronosporomycetes > Paralagenidium > Paralagenidium karlingii. The sequence goes on along the minus strand of JAMFLO010000084.1, from coordinate 59,293 downwards.
CCACGGCTCGTACGCTAACCCAAGGAATCACCACCATAACCTTCGCTTTTGCCAGCCAAAAAGTCTCTTCGTCCAGCGCCAATCTTGCGCGAATGGGCGTCCAATTTCGGACAATCCGTGATGCGATGACCCAAGCCACCACAAAAGGCGCAACCTTTGGTGCCGGTCGCATTGGACAATGCACCTGCTTCGCTGCCGTTCGGTTGATCGTCCATGTACGGATCTTCCAGTGCACGCAACACTGGTGGAACGGTTTGTTTGGCTTCGACCAAGAGATGTTTGAGATCCAGTAGAGCACTCTCAGGTACACTCTTGTTGATGAACGTCGTGGCGACACCCGTCTTGCCACAACGACCAGTACGACCGATGCGATGCACATAATTCTCAATCTCGGTCGGCATGTCAAAGTTGATCACGTGTTTGATATCGGGAAAATCTAACCCTTTGGCGGCGACATCGGTGGCCACCAACACGTCCTTGGAGCCATTCTTGAACAAGTCAATGGCCTCGTTACGCTCCACCTGGTCTTTACCGCCATGAATGGACACAGCTTCGACGCCCTTGAGAATCAGATACTCGTGAATGTCGTCGACGTCGCCCTTGCGTTCACAGAAAATCAGCACTGGCGGGGCTGTTTTCTGTAGACACTCCAATAAATACACGATTTTTGCATCCTGTTTGACGTATTCCACCTCCTGGATCACATCAAGATTGGCTGCGCCAGCACGTCCGACGTTCACGAGAATGGGTTTCACCAGCACTTGTTTGGCAAAATCCTGGAATTTCTGCGGCATGGTCGCCGAAAACAAAAGAGTCTGCCGCTGGTGATCAAAGTGGTTGAACGTCGTCGCGACTTCTTCATCAAACCCCAAATCCAACATGCGATCGCCTTCATCCAGACACACATATTTGCACAGTCGCAGGTTCATTTCCTTGAACTTGAGCAGGTGGTTCAGTCTTCCAGGGGTTGCCACCACGATATGCACACCTCTTGTGGCAATCAATTGAGATTGAGCTCGTTTGTCTTCCCCGCCAATCAACAGCAAACTTCGAATCTCTGGGTATTTTCCCTTGCCATGTTCTAGCAATGCTTTCGTGAAATGTTCGACGACTTCAAAGGTCTGACGCATTAATTCACGAGATGGTCCAATGATCATGCCAAACGGTCCTTCGCGGCCAATAATCGGCATTTTCATTTCTTCTTCGAGCGCCAACATCACCAACGGCAAAGTAAACGTCATGGTCTTGCCAGAACCCGTAAACGCGATGCCAATCATGTCGCGTCCGGACAGAATGCATGGAATCGCCTGCACCTGGATTGGGGTTGGTCGCAGGATATTCTTCTTCTTGAGCGCCATGAGAATGGCTTCAGGAAAACGCATCATTTCAAACGACTTGATCGGCGGGGGGATGCTCTCGCCATCCACGAGAATGTGCCATTTCTTGCGAATCGTATCGCATTGTTCTTCACTCATTTCGGCTATGGCGCGAGGTGGTCTCCAGGTAGTGGTCAGACTTTCCGTGTACTTGATGCCTTCCGCGCGTTCATGGGCCGAGACCAGAGCAGCCTTTTGCACTTGGCTAGCTTCTTTGAGCATGTTGATTTCCTGGGTGTCCTTTTTTATTTTATCCTGGTTGATGCCTTCTTCTTCCATGCGTTTGCGCATCTCGTAGGCTTGGTCAATCAGACTCAGGTGGGAGCGTTCTTTCGGCGCCGTGTCCAGCATTTCACGGGCGATTTGCTCGGCATCCTCCTCTGCCTCTTCTTCTTCTTCTTGGTTTTCTACTGCAACGTTAACGTGTTCTTCTTCTTCTTCTGCTGCTGCTGTTGCTGTTGCTGTTGCTGCTTTTCGTTTCTTTCTCTCGGGACTGGACATGGCTTGCGCTTCATCATCGGTGGCTCCTTGTTCGGACAAAGTGGCTTGTTCGTCTTCTTCTTCTTCTTCTTCTTGGCGCTCCTGCTGCAGTTTTTCATGCAGCAGACGTCTGCGTTTCTTTATTCGCTCCTCCTGTTGTTTGCGCCGCACTTTAAGTGGCACATACAACGGTTCTTCTTCCTGTGTGTTGCCTTCTTCCTTGTCTTTCAGCGCTTTCTGGCCCTCGTCATGCGCCATTGAAGCGACTTCCATTGGCTTGGTTGGGGGTATTTGCTCGTGGCGATTCCAACACTTACCGGGTAGCTGGCCGTTATTTCCAAGTGGGTTAGAAAGAAGATCAGTGGGGCCAAGTGGGGCAAGTTGGGCAAGAGGAACCCTTGGTGTGCGTGTGTGTATGCGTGGTGCGTGGTGCGTGTGGAGGACGTGATTGTGAATGAATGGTCTCGCCTTTACCGTGCCGGATGGTTCCGTTTTGCAGCGATGGACACGTCCTGCTGAATTTCTGCTGTATTTAGTGCCCGTTGGCGGTCTCAGTGGACCACTGTTTGCCAAATATGCGTCGCTGGTGGTCCAAAATGCTCAAATCCCCATCAATTCATTGACCAAACCGGGTGGATATGCACCCGAATTGTCACCATTTCGAAGCTTTTCATGGGACAACAACGACGCGAGTCTACGCTTTCGCTTTGTGTCTTCACTGCAGAATGTGGAGCCCGTGGACGGGGAAGAAGTCCATGCCTGGTTTCGCCCCATTGGCATCCTTGGCATTTGCCATTGTCCATCCACGCCAAATCTAAAGCAAGCCTATGATCAATTTTTGGTGTCGGTCAAGCATTTTCCCGGCATGGTGGTGCAGAAAATGTTTGCGTTTGACCACGACTTTGACGATTTGACGGGCTTGCAAGAGACCCAAAAGCTCACCGAGTTGGTCATGTTCCCAATGTTGCAACAACTTGAAAATGGCCAATCCACGGTCACGTTTCACCTACAAGTCGTGCTGGACAACATTGCGGTGACCATTTTCATGTCGTTGGAGAGCTGCCTGCGCGCGGCCATGCGCAATGCCAGTGGCAATGTGAATTCCAATGCAGCCATTGATGGTGATTTTTCCAACACGCTGTTGGACACTTCGGTGGAGCCGTCGCATGGCAGCAGCAGTGGCTATCGCTTGAATGCGGCCAGTTCAACGCTTGCTTCCGCACTGTTGTTTACTACTTCGCCAGCCACGGCGATCGCGTCGACCACAGCGTCGGCCGACTCGCGTAATCGCAAACGACTGGTGGCCAGGCAGCGCAAATTGTTTGGCGATTACTGCGTGCTGGTGAATTGTATGCCCGATGCGCTCGACCATTATGTCGCTGCCATGGATTTGCTGCGAGAGGAAGAAAAGAAAAGCTCCATCTCGTTGGGCGGCGCTTCGGCCAGTTCCGTCTACGCTGGGGATTGCCTGTGGCTCGCAGCCGCGATCGAGGGATATGTGTTTTGTCTGTACGCCGAAAGCCAAGACAAATTTCAAGTGGAGATCGTTGAGAAGACTTCGGAGGCGTTGGTGTATTATGCCAAGGCCGGCTGCCATGAGATGCAGAGCATGTTGATTGAAAATATTGGCTGGTACTATGTCGGTGTCGCCAACTGGTATGCGTGCAGTGGTCAGGCGCGTGGCAAAGATAAACTCGAAGAAAGCTTATGGATCAAGCGATTGATTTCCGAAGTGATTCTGCGCGGGTTATTAGAATTTGGCAGTGTTTCGCTGTCTCGACAAGTGCATTTTCTACTGCAGTCTGCACGAATGCTTGAAAGTATTGGTCATCGCCGGCACATGGCGTTGTTTCTTCATGAAGCTGCAAGCGTTTTGGTGGCGCAAAACGTCTACGATCCGGTGAGTTCTCCATCCAGTTCTCGAAATCTGCAGCGTGAAAAAGATCTGAAGACTGCTCTAGCCCTGGAGAGACTTGCAGCGATGCGGCTGGGGTTGTTGCTTGACGAGAAAGAGATCACCGACAATGCTACTCGAGTAGTTGCCATGAAGAAGCCCAGTGGAACAGCTCAAAGCTGGTCAATCATTCGATTTCATGTGCTTCGCCAACTTGTGACCATCTCTAAACTGTTGGGGGATACTTTGTTGGTGGGGAAATTCGCGTTGGAGTTGCTGCGATTGCTTATCGAATGCGATTCGAGTCGCTTTGTAGAGGAGAAGAAGTCGACTGGTGCAAATGAGAACGCACTAATGAGCAGTGGCGTGCAAATCGATCAGTGCCAAGTTCCTTTTTCATCCAATCCTGCGTTGTATGAAGCTGTTACGAGTCCTGCTGGGTATTCTCTGGGGTTTGTTGATCGTCATGCTCTCCATTTGAAGCCAAGTGCATATTGGACACCACCACCAAGCATTGAGATCAAAGCCAAGCGCTACTTCTCTCTAGCCGCGTCACCAACGGTGAGCTCGGCGGCAGCTACGTTCAGTTCTACTTCGGGGCGATTACTAGCAACCCCGCGCCAGCAGTTTAACGCAGCAGTAAACGCCTTCTCGACCAAGGCATCACCGTTTGGTCGAAGTACTTCGTCTACATCAAGCTATGGATCAACGACGCCGAGCCCAGTCGGTGCTGGCGCCACTTCAGCTGCGTTTAATGAGGCCATCAACCCCATTGACAACTGTTCCATCAGATCTTCGGCATCCAATGCAGCTTCCAACGGTGATGATGGTCCAAATATGAATGGTGGTGAGCTAGCCGAGGGAGCGAGCGAACCTGCGGATCCATCCACGAGTGTCGCTGCTGGTTCAGCCAAAACAGGTGGCACAACTACACCACCAGCTACCGAACCAACCCAAGTTCCTCAGCACCATACGATCGAATTCAGCTTTGCACCATGGAATCTTCGCTCTCGACAAGATATCTTAAAGATGCAAAAGCGATTGCTCACGGTCTTGCAGTTTGAATGCGATGGTTTGGGTCCCAGCACACCGAGTGGGCTACCAATGACTTCCGCCAGCAGTACCTCGCCTCTGTGGTCCACAAGCGCCGTTGTTCGGACTTTTTTGCGGGTCAACAAGCTCTCCGCCGTATTATCAACAGAGAACAATGGCATTCTTTCCCAACAAACAGCTCTCCAACTGTATGGATGCCACCCCGAAGCCATGCAAGATCCTTCAGTCTCATCAGGTGACAGCAAGCCGACTTTCTTTTACAATCCGTTTGAGAAGAAGACACGAAATGATCAGAAAGAGCACAGCAAACCTCCCAAAACGTCCACCACCAACGACAGCGTTGACGACCAGGAAGACGACGATGAAGAGGAAGCAGCAATCAGTCCAAGTGGATACGAACGTGGCTTTCCTGTGGATGAATTGGTGGAAATCTTGTTGGAGATATCAAATCCACTTGGCATGAAGATTGATGTGCATCAAGCGACATTATATGCCACGGTGACACGCCACGATGGCAATGGGCCTTCCGCGGACCAGCAGGATACCAAGGACACTGCCAACAACCATGCGAGCAAGTGGTTTGAGTGTTATCCATTGTCTTTCTCGCTCGGCGCATACGAAACACGCAAACGACTTGTGCTCACGATGCGTCCTTTGGTGCATGGGGAGCTGCAAATCCTTGGGGTGTTTTTGCCCATTGGCAACCTCAAAATGGTCTTTCGACTCCAGAAGCCACGCATCCTGACGATCATCTCAAAGCTCCCTCTGCTTGTGAGCTCCATGCGAGACCCGATTCTTCTCAGCGCGTGTGGCGGCGAGAATTCAATGGAATCAAGCGAGACATCAACTGCTGCAGCAGCGACCGCGACCGTGCCGTTTACCGCTGGACCGCAGACATTGCATTTGTTCTTGAACGAGAAGAAACGTTTTCTGGTCCAGATTCGAAATGTGGGAATGCTGTCAATTGAGCACTGTCGGGTGGGGATCCAGTCGACGGAAAGAAGCGCACGCGTTCTCGGTTCAACCAAACAGCAAGTTGCCGTCTTTGACAATCTCTTTGACAAAACCATGCCGGCCAAGAAACCCTTTCCGAATGAGATTCTGAAGTTCGCAAATGGCGTGACGCTCCGTTGGTCCATGAACTCCCCAGTGGAGCAACAGCTGTGCCTGCCATTTGGCGTCGGCGAGACTCGCACGTTGGCGTTTGAGGTTGAATGGCGTAAGCCCTTGGAGAACCTCTCAGGTGCATCCAAACCTCAGCAAGACGATCCACCACAAAGTATGACGCTTGAGTGGTGCTTCACGTATGCAGCGTCATCTGGGAAAGACATCACGGAGACCATGCTGTATCGAGAAACAAAAATGCAGCTACGGGTCCAGGGGTCTCCGTCGTTAAGTCTCTCGCAAGTTTGGTTTGCTCCGATCCATTCACGAGCGTCCATGACTGGTGTCAACGCATCGCAGAGTTGTCAGCAAGTCACAAACGATCAATCCACTTGCTTGGTTGTGTTTGAGATCACCAATCCTGCACAAACGAGCTTTTTTGTTCGGGTGGCCCCCAAGTCCAATGCTTCCAATGCTTCTGAAAAAGGCATCAACGCAAGAGCGGAGGCGAACATGACCGAGATTCCTCCGTCGAGTACAAGGCGTCTAGTGGTCGAAGTGCCGCGCATAAAGTATCACGAGCTTCCAACACGCCCCCAAACGGAGGATGCAAACGCGAATTGTTGTGGTGGAACGGCTGGCAGCATCGCTTTGACGGCTTTGCAACATCAGTTGGTCTGGCAGTGGCAAACGAGATTGGGAAGTGTGGGTGAACTCGATTTTGTCTCTTGCGGGAAAGCGCTGAAATGGCCAGCGGATAGTTTGCTCTCGTACATTGAACCATGTGTGCGATTCAAGTGCTTGCCGGTGACCAATTCCACTGCCACAAGTTGCCAACCCAGCAATCGGGAACCTCGCAATGGGAATCCGTTTGACGATGATGTGGCTGGGTCGCAGCTCCCACCGTGCTTGTCCGTCGGGGATGGTGCGTCATCCGCGACCATGCCTTCTTCCTCTCGTGTCTGTTCTGGTCCATCATGCTGCCGTTTCCACTCGTCCATGGAGTCGCAAAATGCGCAGACCCGCTTCTATTTCGGTGAACCTCGTTCCAAAAGACATCGCTGGCAATTGTCCAGCGGTGAATTTTATGAATTTGGCTTTGAAATGGCGTTCACCGATGCAAATCGCGTGGATCAGCAAGTTCCCGTCGATATTGAAACGCATATCCACGTGCTGCACCCGGAGCAATCTTTGGGAAGACAACGCAGCGGCGCGCACGAACACCAGCCACTGGAGAATGTCTTGGTCGCTGGTCCAGTGGAATCCACGTGGCGTTTTCTTCCTAGCGATGGGCGTCGACAAGTCGTGAAACATGTGATATCGTGTGCATTTTTGTGTCGTGGCGACTACGAGATCTCCATTTGGGCTTGTGTGCAACCGCTGGATCAAATCATTTGGTGCCACGAGCCTTTTTGTATCCAAGTGCTGTAAGAGATGCCGGGGTAGCGAGTGAGTGACCCCCGCCCAGCTAGACCAATCGACCGTACGCATCCAGTGATGATGATGAATGGCTTCTTGAAATCGTGTACTTTAAACTGGCACACGAGTGACACAAAAAAAAAACTCGAAGCGCCTCCCCACCAGTCATTCGACGGGGACTCATTCGAACAAGCGAGACGAATAACTTAACGAACCAAACCTAAAGCAGTCATGGGCCAGATCTGCAGTGAAATGGACCACGACGTGTATTTTGGTCAGTCCAAACGGGCCACTGTTCCCATGGAAATTCAAGAAACGAGCCAACATTGCTTACAATGGAATGCACCCGACCCTGGATCAATGCCTCTGGAAACGGACCGTACTGTCTGGAATCAATCGACATGGTGGCGTTGTCGCCTTCCACCCAGACGTGACCTTTTGGGATGGTGATTTCTTCCACACGTGCGTCATCAAAGCGTGGCTGGAGCGTCACAATATCTCCTTCCTAAGGGGATGATGCATGAAATCCCACATGCCACCATGTTGGTCATTCCACGTCAGCACCAAGCGTGAACAACGTGCGTCCCTGGCAACGAGTCGGGCGAATCCACATTCAATCGATCCTTCGACCGGCCCAGCCTCTTCCAACGACTCGAGTGTAATGATGCCAAGTCTACTGGCCAAAAGACAAAAGAAAAAAGAAAAACGACGTACCATTGCGAGAATACGTTTACAGACGTTTTTATTGCGGTACACGGGCGATTTGTACAACACCACATCACCGCGTTGATAAGGTCTCCATCGTCGTGACAATTTGTCAATCACCATCCAACACCCATCTGGAAGTGTGGGCAACATGGACGACCCAAAGGCATACTGCAAATCCCCCACATAGGTCTGGAACACCCAGCAGGAAGTGCCCACAAAGATCAATTGGCGCGCATACGAGGCAGCCGGCATTTTGGAACCAACGCGTTGGGTTGTAAAGCGAAGCTGCGCTTGAGTTGGGTGGTTTGTTTGCCGACTTTGGGACACGTTGTGCACTGCTGGTGACAATGATGGTCGCAACTCGTCAGAGTCACCACTGGCAACCACCGCGTGTAACTGTTATATCCGTGACCATGTTCTTAACCCAAGTGGTGCCAAGTGGTGACCAATGGTGTGGCATGATGTGGTACACCGTCGCGGTTCGTTCAACTTGCGGGAGAATGCTCGCTGGGTGGATCGCGTGATCCGATGATCCATGGTGGCGAGTTGGTGTGGTGAATCCACCAGACTCAACGGACCAGCGCACGAGCATACACCAGAAGAGCCGTTGAACTTCTAGTACCGTATATGATTTGCTTGAATCTGGAGAAGAACCATGGCTCGCTCTGCTTGGAGGCCTCCCCCTTACATGATCAACTCCCACGCTGGAGAAGTGTGTAATCATGGGACAGCGTGTGCCGGTGGCTGATACCATGCAAGAAACTCAAGTTTCCCACCGACATCTCTCTCTCTCTCAGCTGGTGTTGCAGTTATACCCCGTGTATGGAACGGAAAGGTTTTTTTGGACGATTGCCACTGTGACCACAACCACAAACGTTCCAGGAAGAACGATGGTGGTGCACGGCAGCTGACTGCAGCGATGCGGCTTGTTGGGTTTGAGAATGTTGTTGGTTGTGACATCCGACTTGATTGCGAGCTGATGGGTTGATCCGTGTGGTCTTGAAGCAATTGAATGCGGGTGGACAAGTCGTTTTCTTGTGAGAATACAAAAAAAACAAACCCGGAAAGAAAGAAAACCACAGATCAAAAGCAACAGTCAAGTACCGCAATCAGTCTTTTCATCCGTTTTCTGTGCTTGTTGTCAACCCAAAGAACAGCAGGTTGATACTCGTCAATGAATTGGATCTGTGGGTAAGATCTCATCGCTGCATGGCAAACTCTGTTCAACAAAAGTGCATGTGCCCCTCTGGCTGCAGATGGCATCTCTTTTTCCATCATGCTCCATATGCGACAATGAATGGGTTTGGCGGATGGTAGCAACCGCGTCACTTCAATCAATGAATTTGGAGTCCGTTGCGCGGTATCCAGAAAGAGGATGGCACGACCAAGTCGACATATCTGTGTGCGGGAGTCAAAGATCTCCAGTGGGCAAACGCAATTGCCCCTTTGCTTACAATCGCGCCGTAATAAGAATTATCGCTTTTGCTTACGATGGCGGATCGTTGCAATTAAATTCGCACAAGCCCAGAAATCAGCAAGGGAGGACCAGTGACAACCAGACAAGATACTGGCGATTCTGATGCACATTCAGAATCTTATTCGTGTCGACTCTTGACGGTCTTCTGCGGCAGCTGGTGGATGATGTTTTTTTCCCTCTCCTCGCGCTTGATGCGTTTTGTGGCACCATCATGCCAATGAGCGACCTGAGATAACGTGTCGAGCGGTACCCGTTGATTTTGGCCAAGTGAAGGGCTACTCATGGGCGGGCGAGGTGGAAGATCTCACTCACGGACGAGTTCACCACGCGGTGATCTCGTTGAAAAGCGATGCAAGCCTTGAACTCGATGGTATTCATCCTGAAGACTTTGCCGCCCCCAGGGCGAGCGATGATGACAGCGCAGGCGGGAACGGAACTGGACTGGAGACTGCAGTCAGAGCATTCCATTCGTCACAAACAACCGGCCAGGTGAACTGCCAGACCACCATGCATCCCAACCATACAGTATGCAATGGCAGATGCTCGCAAGAACAGCTGTCTTCGAAGTTCAGTAAACAAAGCCCATCAAGACAGCCCAATCATGTCAACTGCTTAACCGAATCTTTGTGGTGTGCCTCTCCTTTTCATAACTAAAGGGGGTGAAGGAGGCAGTTGGCAGCCGAGAGGGTGGTAAGATCGAATGTCCCAAGGTTGGTGCAGTACCATAGCTACCCAGAGTTCCAATGGGATCCGTTCCGACATAATCCATTGGCGTCCAGCTGCGATCCGTGATGGCCACAACAAGAGACTTGAGCGTTAGATCGAGCTGCACCCCATGATGCGTGTCTGTTGATTGCCTTATCGCTGTGGTATCTTTCGAGTATGGCCATCATCGCATCTGGGGCCAGAGAAAAAAGTGCGTCGTATGAGCAGCTGCCATTGTGTCAGACTCGCAGATTAGGCGCGCAGGAAAGTGGAAACGTTCCTCTGATTATGGATCGCTCATCGAAAGCCAAGCATGATTGGAGCCGTGTCACCTTCAGCAATCATTTACCGTATTAGTGGCGATGAAGTGCCTGCTGTTCACCCAAGAGTGGCTGCCTTGGATGATCAGTTGCCATGGTGAAATTTGAAAGGGCAGTAGTTGGATGGAAACTGCACTTTACCACTGCTGATGTCGGCCGGAATCAGAATCGATCCAGCGCAGCCGCAGCAGCGAAGCAGTTGGAGAGATCCGGTGAGAGGCGACCCTCTGGAATGGCATGTCAACCGTTCAGGACGGACCAGCCAAAGAAAGCGGTTCCACGAAACCCCGTGCGATAAGATTCTGGCCGGCGCTCGATATCCATGTCAAGTGGTGATGATGGTCGTCGTGTCCACAGCTGGAGAGAAAAACCTGTCGGCTGCTTCTGTCCTGTCCTTCCCGGGTTTGGCTGCATTTGTCGGGAAGAGGATCCCACTTCAACAAGTTGAAGCCATGAAGAACCCAGGCCCATTGGACCTGGATGGTCATCAACCCGAATGATACGACAAGATTCGCATGAAACTGGATTTGCTTGCTTCGCCGGTTCTGGTTTTGGCCACCCTTGAACGTCCATACCTCCACCTTGAAAGCTTCTCTCCAAAAAGCTTCTTGTCCAAATTTTTCAAGACAAATGGTACACATGACAACTTCATGCAGTAATCTGCTTGAGAAACAGACGGTTTGACCAATGCGAATGGGTCCAAACGGGAGCAAACCTGGTGGTGCAATTGCTCAATTGCTCAATTGCTCAAGAAACCCGTCGCAATCATTCACAAATGAACGGAGTGTTGTGGCCATGGGGTTGCCTGTTTTTGATCCAGAATCCCAACAAGAAAAATAAAAAGCAGTTGACAGAGAAACTGGGAATTTTGTTGGCCATTTGATTCCCTTTCCGTCTGTTGTGGATGCTTCTTCAAATTGGTAATGAAGTGTGAAGTGAAAAAAGAGAAAGCCTTTGTTCACCAAGGTCACCTGCTCATCAGCAGCAATCCATGATGACTAGCGTGGCCTTGGTGATTTCTTGCAATTCAATTCAATTGCGGGAACGGACCGGCCAGACTGCCAGCCAGCCGATCTTCTGGCTCTAAACAATTGTGACTGTGCAAATGGTGGCAATGATTCTCTCTGGTCGTGTCGCAGCCACGCCATTGAGAAGAAGATGGAATTATTTGAGGATGGTGTCGCTGGGTTTTGGCCCTTGGGATATGTGCGCCACGTGCAGGAGCACCACCAGGTAGAGACAAGTCCAACCTTTGTTGTGCAAGCAGCTGCCTGCCTGCATGTAGTCGGTTGATTTCGCTTGCTTTGTTTCTTTCTGTAGTGGTGGTGACGTACTACGCAAGCTTTTCTCAGTTTCCGCCACATCTTGATGATGAATGCCGCATGTGAAAGGAACTACGTCACCGCGCGTCCCTCCCTCCTTCTCCTCTTCCATCAGCAATCGCCAGCCGTCAATCTCCATGGGGTTTCCCTCTCTTGCAGCGTCACGCGTCACGCAGCTTGCTGGATTTCTCGGACTGACTGGTCTTCCAAACACTACGGACACACTGTTGGGGCAACAAGCGCAATTGCTTGCCTGGAAAGTCAATGTACAGCAAGCAGGGCTTGAAGTTTTTTGCTCATGCTGTCGGGTGCAATCCGAGAGAGCCATAGAGAGAGTGAGAGTGAGCGACGATGAGAGACAGCAGTCAACAACATCGTTGAAGATTCCGCCCCTCTAAATACCAAAAATGGCAGGTTCAGTGAGTGGGTGGGTGGAGAGTGGGTCAGAGAAAAACCAATTCGTTGGCAGCAACCGAACCGGATGACGCGGACCCTGCTGGTTGCAATCTCATCTTCAACGTTTCTGTGCAAGACAGACAGCCTGACTGGAAGCAATTCTCGCTCTCTCTGTTTTTGTGTCACATGGCAGCCGACAGCTGGGGTATGAATGCTGTAGTAAGTAGTAGTACAACCATGGGCGTGTCATGTGGCGACCATCTGGTGGAGCTTCTGTCATGCTTCCGAGAAAGCTCTTGCCAACAGATGGCGAACCCAATGGTGGGTATTGGCTAATGAATGGATTACGGCCGGAGCGAATCCACGGCTTCCCTCCACCCTCTCTCCATAGAGCGTTGGGTACTGAACAGTACCGTGTTTGGCAAATCAGCGTTGTGGCAGCCTCGATCTTTACCGGCATCTGCTGGCGGCGTCGCATACGCCCGCCATCGCAGGTCGAGAATCCCCGTCCCAGACAAGACCTGACAACAAGTTGCGTAAATGTCCTTGCCAACAGCAGGTCAAGAAGACCGGGATGGCTGGTGCTAAATATGACTGGCGATCAAGCATTTGGTTTTGGGACAACTGGGGATCGCTGGTTTGTGGTGGCATCTGGGCAAAAGAAAGATCGTTGACTGTTGCTGAGGCTTTCCTTTCATGAGCTTGTTCATTAGCTCACTTTGGAAAGGCTCTTCACCTGGTGGGAAAAAGGGATCCTCAGTATACTCAAGTCAAGTCACAAATGCCCCGCTGCAACAGCACGTTTTTCGCCCTCTGACACTTGGTGAGGTTTTTGCACCAATCAGCGATAGGAACTGTGGCTAGGGGGCTTGATGATTGGCTCATATGGTGGTTACGCTGGCGTTTTTTGCAGCCAATCAGAGCCAATTACTCACACTTGGTTGGAGTGCAACTTGCTGGGGGGATTCGGGGTCAACCCCCCCCCCCCCCCCCGCTTTGCTTTTTGGAACCCATGGTTTCCAAGCCAGGAAGCCCACAGTCTGGAAGCACGTTGCTGTACACCGACACCAGTTGGGTTGCTGCATGTTGCTGAAAGCTGCTGTTGTTGTTGACGCTGTCAAACGGACCGACAGCAAGCCATGCTGCTTTCTTCATGGATAGGTGGGTTGAAAACAACACCAACCGTAAGAAAAGAATGCCGAAAGCTTTCCTACTGTACCGACTGTCCAGCAGCTGCTTTCCGCAAAAAAGGTTTCCCACCAACCTACAGTATGCCCTTCCGATCCCCGTTGATTGAATCATATAGAACAACGTATACCGTCCAGATACAAATCAGGGCGAAATCTTTCTTTGGGAGACCCAATGTCTTCGTAAACTTACGTACGCATGTGCGGTCGAAATCTATTTGGTTGTGGTTGCTGTCGACACCATGTGCTTTCCCCAACTGAAAGAAAAGAAAGAAAAAAAAAAGAAAGAAAGAAAAGAAAGAAAAGAAAGAAAGAACGCAAGAAAAGAAAAGAAAAGAAAAGAAATCGGTGTGGTGTCGTTCGTAAACGAGCAAATGCCAAGTGCCAGGTGTGTGTACGGTAGGTTGGTGTGGCAGTGGTGTACGCACACTTTCCCAACCGTGCACCAGCCTCTGTACCCACCCGCATAGTGAAAGCAAGTGAATGGACTGGAGCAACTTCACGGGCAGGGCCGGGTACAAAGAAAGCCTCCGCCTACCAACAAAAAGACAGGAGGGCCGGGGCCGGGCGTGGGTCAAGACGAAGAAAAGGAAGGAAAAGGAAACAGGACGGTCTGTGGAGGCTCGCATTTGCCAAAGAAGGCAGGCACCCGCAGCAGCAGCAGCCTTACCAGCTGGTCTCTCAGCACACGTCCAACTGGAGCCTTCTCCAGCGTTTCGCTCAAAACAGCAGATTTGCAAGAGACCCAACTCGTTCGCATCCAGCCACCTGGCCACCCGCCCACTCACTCACTTGCGCACTCGCTCGTTAACGCTCACTGAGTAACTTGCCGAGTCGAAAGCAGGGTGAGTACCATTACCTCAAGCAGAGTCATTTTGAGCTGCTTGACGTTACTGCCCGCCCGCCGCCCTTTTCTCCTGGCGTACACCGTCGCGAAGTAATCTCCAGACAGCTTGGTGTTGTGAATTACTGCAATCAACTGGTACACACTGGGTGTGGGCGACTTTGGACAACAAGCATCTGCCGCCAGTTGGAAAAGACCATCTGACTTGTGTGGGTCGAAGATTTGGTGCCTTCTTATCTTGGAAGCTGTCAGCGAACCCAAGGATCGAAAGGCAGCTGTCAACCGTTGTGGGGGGGAAATTTGTCACTCGCTTGTTGTGGACTAACACCCATTCCCATCCGATTTCCAAAAGTGCAAGCTACCTCTCAAAACGATCTGTTTTGAGATCTGTTGGTAACTTTTGTTGACCATTTGGTTGGTGCAGTAGAAGACGCCAATTTTCTCACGTCCACGCGCGTGCTCGCTTTGCGCTCACGCACTCAGTGGGTGACAAACTGAACAAGAAAACAAAAAAAAACAGAATACGAAAAGACAAGAGAACCAAAACGAAAGAGCAGAGTGAAATTGATTTTTGATGGTGCTAGTGACAACTCCAAGTGTGAACGCACACGCGACAACGACCGCCTCGGCCGCAACGCCGAGTGCTTCTGCTTCGGCAACTTCGCCCATTGCGAGTGGTGTGTTGACCTCGACGACCACGGGTGCATTGAGCCCGCCGACGATTCCGAGCATGACGGTGCAGCAGATGTTGGAACGCCAACAAAGTGCCTTGTCATGGCACTCCGTGGCCACCGGCAGCTTGCCAAGCGCGATGCAGACTGACGCGCCAACTGCTTCCAGTGAGAATGCCGCTGTGGTGGTGCCTCCAAAGAAGACCTTTGGCACACCTTCTTCGTCTTCATCCTCGTCGGCTTCTTCGACAAGTTCAAGTGACAATGGTCGACCACAGCAACAACGACGACAACCAACACCGACCGTTACCAGTGCAACGCCTCGATCGACTCCTGCGTCGCCCTCCAATAGCATGCATTGGCAATCTTTGAATGATTTACCAGAACGACGACTGATGGTTCAGCGAATTATTGCAATGACTGGCAGAAAACGTGCAGCGGTCGGCAGTACTCGTCGCGAGCGGGCAGAAAATGCCGCTTCGTTAGCCAAACGCATTGAGCTTTCTCTTTATTCGCGCGCAGGTTCGCTGAATGAGTATAAGAACCTCAGCACGCTGCGAAGAAGATTGCAATGTTTAGTGTCCCTTAGTTTTCATGAAGCTGCTGCCACCAAGGCAGCAACGCCAAAGCCAGTAATTCCAGTGATTCCAGCCTCAACGACGAGTTCAATTGTTGTGGGTAACAAGCGTCCGTTGGACAGTCCAACATCGATTTCGACTTGCTTTTGGGCAGATGAAGAGACTCCAGAATCAAGAGAAGAAGATGTGATGCAAGTGACCAAGCGACGTCGAGTCTTCAATGAGACGAGTGTTTCCCGAAGGCATGAAAGTCACGAGATTTTCGCCTCGATTGGTGATGATTGTTTACGCAACATTTTCACCTTTTTGGATGGCAAAGAAGTGATTGCCAAGCGTTCTATCAACAAGTATGCAGCAGAGTTTTTGCCAAGCTGTGTTCGAACTCTGGAAGTGGAAGTGACTCAGTTGCAAGCCGCCTTTGCCAGCAATGCCAACCATTTGTCTCGTTATGAGAATCTGGAAGAATTGTTTGTGTACAAAAAGCCCAACCAAGTGACCATTGAGTCGGTGAACCAGAGTCTTCATGCTTGGGGGTGCAGTGAATTGGATGTTTCTCAAGACAATCAAGGAGAACTTGTGGTGAAGCAGCTTGCAGGATCCATTGAACATGGCGCGTGCTCAAGACTGAAGCGACTGCAATTGGTGTCTGTGTTTACAAACACAACGCGTCACAATGGCATCGGTGCTCTGTGCCGTGCTTTAAGTCTGGAGAAATGCCCACAGTTGGAAGACTTGTTGATTGGTGGCAACAGCATTGCAGACAATGGTACCAACGCCATCGCTGCCTTGTTGAAGAGCCGCGCTTTGCCAAAGCTGACGCGATTGGATTTGCGACGCAATTACATTGGTGAAGCAGGTGTTAATCGCATCATGGCCGCTCTGTCGATTGCCAAGCTTCAAGAACTCAGGTATTTGTGTATGGGTGGCAACATCATCACGGATGACTGTATTTTGCCCATGCGACGCTTGCTGTCAAGTGCAAGTTGCCCCCAAATGCGATTCTTGGGTCTGGAAGACAACTTTTTGAGTCCCCACGGTGTGCAGTCCATCATTCAAGCTGCTGTGGTGGGTGGCATGGTGCCCCGATTGCATCGTGTTTCGCCCGAAGACAAGACTGCGGCTGCTTCGTTGGCGTAGATCTGATGAACGACCACGGAACTTACTGCTTTACTGCAAGTACTTATGAACCTCCAATGAAGAACAAACTAGTCAGGATCCATTCAACGGAGAGACAACCAGAAGAAGAAGAGGGCGGACAGAAGAAGGACGAAAGTTATCACGAAGGTTTGGGAGCTTATAACCAAGCTTTTTAAAGTGCAGATTAGGAAAACCAGAATTCTAGGATTTTATTGTGTTAAAACACGACTACAATTTGAAAACAAACGACTCAGGGCCACGTGTCTACAAAGGAATTACGGCGAGCTGCTGTTGACGGTGTGTTGTTCTTCATCAACTTCTACGGTTCTTCATCAACTGCTTGTGTTCCGCGCATACATGGCATACACCCAATTCTGCAGCGTCATCCGTTGCGCCAAGCGTTCGACAGCGTCATCCCTTGCGCCAAGAGTTCGACAGCGTCATCCCTTGCGCCAAGCGTTCGACAACGTCATCCGTTGCGCCAAGCGTTCGACAACGAGCAAGGCATTCATACTGTCACACCCGGCTGGACTACACCACAAGACACCAGACCACCAACTTCACACCCAAGTCTTTGACAGTTGGAGCAAGAAAGCACAACGAGTGGATTCATCTGCAACACAGCAAACGACTCTATAGATGTATGCCTGGTTTTGCGACGGCCCCATTTTGGTCTCATTAGCTAATGTACAGAACGTTTTCTTCTTCTTCATGGACCACATTTTCGGAGCCTCTTGCCCACCATCGATTCGAAGTGCACTGACTCTCTCTCTCTCTCTCTCTACTTGTGGCTCTATTGCTGTCTGTTGAGTTGCCTCAATCGATCAGTCTTGGGTGGCAATCTGGGTAGTTGTCTGGCAAGCTGTCATCGGGAAGATGTGGGTGCTGACGGAACCAACAGATCCACCACATGATGCCTGGCTGGGATGGTTGGCAACGGGTGTTGGCAACCTGACTCTTTTGCCTGACACACCACATGTCTTGACCAAAACCCACCAAAAAACCAGCGCTCTTTTCACCAGATGACTTGGTTGCCAAACGATTTGCAGATGAGGTGTGTGCTTGATCGACATTGGATCTTGATCTTAATGGTCTTCTGGGTACACATACCATCCCCAATGCGGTTGGTTGATTCCTGCTGTTTCATGTAGCAACGCCGAAGCACAAGTGCTGGGCAGTTGATGCGCTTCGCTTGGAGAATAGGATTCCGTGGACTCGGACTCGAGTGCTTTGATTTGCAATAACAACTATAGGACACACATTGAGTCAGTCAACCAGTAAGAACGAACAGCGCGAGGAGTCAGAAAGAAACGCACAACACACCTGAATGTGCTCGGTGGAACTGAAAATGAATCGCTTGGAACGAACCAAACCGGCACGTTTGCGTTTCCTGCTTTGGGAAGAACCATCACACTGCTCGACGTCCGACTCTTTGGCTGATTTCTCCAGGCGGGAAGTATTGCATTCACAGGATGGGGTCAGCAGTTGCGGTCGACGTCGTGCAGTTGAGCGGGTAGTCTCGGCACCAGACTTGGGCTTGGTCGTCACATCCATGGCTGGTGTCTGTTGTTGGCCGTGAGAAGACCCATGACGTCGGATCTGTTGTTCATCGTCGACGTTGAAGGCTTTCCAGGCATGCGCGAGTGTGACCACGGGCGGAGCGGTCAGACGAGGTCGTTTGTAGGCACGACGCACCACTGTTCCGTCGTGAACCATTTCGCAGCAAGGACAGCAAACACCAGT
This sequence comes from Paralagenidium karlingii, assembly GCA_027475765.1. Classification (NCBI taxonomy): domain Eukaryota; phylum Oomycota; class Peronosporomycetes; genus Paralagenidium; species Paralagenidium karlingii. The sequence continues at coordinate 40,879 of JAMFLO010000084.1, read as the reverse complement.
GAGGAGGACACTCGAATCGGCGCTACCGTGGGCATCCACCAATGCAGCCAGTAAATCCACTTCTTGGTCGGTTTCTGCTAGCGAAGAAGCACAAGACGACGCACAAGCCGGCATTTCCTCCTTGTCGTGGGAAGAAAAGGTGTACTCAGTGTCAAGTGCTTTGCGTTTTGATAAATGCGCCACCGTGTTTCTTTTCACCTGCTCGCCTTGCTGGTGCAGTGAAGGGAGGGGGCACGTGGTCGTGGGCTCATCATTTGGCTGCTGTCGTGCAGTACACGGTAGTGCAACACGAGCCGCAAGTTGCATGCAGTTGTGGAGTCTTGCAGTGAGCGTGAGCTAAGAACAAACCCATCCCAGGACGGGGGGTCGGTCCACCATACAAGAACCAAGAGAGCAAGCACCACACTAGACTGAACGACCAGACCAACCCATCCATCCAGTGCTTTTGGCCTTTGCAGAGCTGGAGCTGGAGCTGGAGCTGGAGCTGGAGCCAAACGGGACAAAGTGGCTTGAACATTGCCATGAGAAAAGTGGGGGGGGGGGGGGGGTCGAGCTGTAGGTTGAACCAAATCCTGATGAGTTTGTCCAGGTTTTTACCCCAGTTGCAGCATTTCAGCCAATCAACGCCTGCGTAGGTGGCTGGTCTCTTGGGACGAGGCTGCTTGAAGGTTGACAAGGAGGGGGGGGGGGGGGGGGAGCAATCCCAACAACCGACTGACTGGATGTGGTCCTCCGGCTTGAATGTGGCCCACAAACGTGGGCGCGTTCTTCAACCCAATCTGTTCTTCTTTCTCTGGCAAATGAAAGACCAGGCAAGGCCTCCATTTGGAGGAAGCCAAGAGAAGCTCTTTCCGCTTGAAAACATCAACCACGAGCTGCCCAAATCATGTGTCATGTGCCTCGGGTCTTTCCCCCATCTCCATCTCCATTGGGAGGGTTTACATGGCTGAGAAACCACGCTCAAGAATATTTCTTGATGCGACGCGGCCTTCCATGGGCGTCTCTCTCTCTCTCTCTCTGTGTGGTGACCAAAATGCTCTGTGCGCTGCTGCACAGCCACAAATCAAGCTCGTGAGCTAAATGCCTAGCACGCGCAGATCCACAAAACCTGGCCCATCACACACATAGAATATGAAATCAGGGCCAAAAAGACAGCAAAACTAGGATCCCTTCCACTAACGTTTGGGTGGCTTAAATCACGACTGATGCTTGTGCGGAACGATGATGACACGCAGGGAGGGCTCTCTCGTGGGGACCCATTACACTCTCCGAACGAGTTGAAAGACTGTACGCCACAAAACTGAGCTTTTTGGTCCTCGTCTGGACTAGCGCACTGTCAGTCGAATTCCAAGTCCGTCACTTGCTTGTTTCGACTTTGAATCAGGTGCGCGGCAAATTGCGTCGATGAACAAGAAAGTGGAAGCCCATCGTCCAAGCGAGTTTGTACACGTCAACAGTTTTTGTTTTTGTTGTCAAGGTATGCTTTTGGCCCCACCGGCTTGTTCAAGTTGAAGACACCTCCATTTCGACCCCAAAACAACAAGCGCGTGCTTGGGTGGGCAATTGTGGTGTGTGTGCGTGTGTGACAATGGACTTGTCCTTGAGAAATGCTGCACGAAAACGCACTTTGCAGATCCAGCAGATTTTCGAAGTCGATGGGTTTCTGAGAGATTCAGCACGCTCCGACGAGGACGAGAACCTCTAACAACCTTGTTGCAGTTGTTGTGCGAGACCACCTTGGTCCACGCTGCTGCTTCATGCAGCTCTGTTGTCCTTTTCTTGGCGATCCAAAAGATGCGGTGCATCTTGATTCCTTTCATGAAGTGGGTGGTGCTCCGTATCAAACCCCCCAGGTTGTGCAGCTGCACCAAGTTGCAGTGTGTTACCTTCATGCTCATCCTGCAGCCATACCCCACTCCGGATCTGTTCAAAAGAGTCAGATGGATCATCTCGAACAACCCATGGATGATGACTGACAAGTGACCATTTCGGTTCGTCAATTGATCTGCTGGCTTCCTTGGTGAACTTCGATTGGATGGAATCTTGAAGAGTCCCACTCATGCATTGCTCAGGAACACAGTCATCGCCAATGAAAGCACCTGCAAGCGTCAACCAGACTAAAGCCAACTGATTCTCCTTTTCTGAGCCAAGTGCTCAACGAGGTGGAGCTGTGCCGAATAGAGAATACAATGCTTGGGGCGGAAACGACTTGTCAAAGGCATCGACCAGCGAATGAAACGCCAAGGTGTGTGCGTGCCAGTAATGGTCACATCATTTCCGAAGAGCTGAAGCACGTGCACTCTATGCCAGCAGTGCTACCCTTGCGCATCTGTCTTATCTCCGACGAAAAGCCGCACAAACGCCTTCTACGGCTTCAAACAGAGCTGTGTTCCATTCTGTTCGGCGGTGGTTTGACACACGGAAGTTGGCTCGACGAAGAGTGTTTCGAAATTCTTGTGGACACCACCATGATTGGTGCACGCACCGATGGTGTTTGGGGACTTAATGCACTGCTCATTTTGTGCCGATGAATCTGCTTGGTTGCTGGTGGTTGGCGAGTTGCTCAATAAGGACATCAACTGGTTGCAACATGTGGGAGGTCTTGTCCCAATACGTACAGTACACGGTACGGTACCGTTTCCGTCGATCAGTTACCGAGACCAGCCGGACACCAAACAACTGACAGCGGTGCTGAAAAGCGGAAGGCAAGAGAAGACTGTCACACAAAAAGGAAAACTTGGCCGCACTCAAATGTCCAAAGCGCCCAAACAAAAGAAGAATCAGCTGCATTATCAGCCGTATCAACAGACCAATGTGAGTACAATAGCATCTCATCTGAAAGCGCAGATTCTGGGCTTTCCAACAAGCTATGGTTTGGGGCCAACTCTGTTTGCCTTGGTGGAGGAAAGTGAAGTTGACCAACCCTCTTGGGACCTCCCCAAACAAGCCGTTTGGTTGATTTGAGTAATGCGGTGTTTTGCATGGACTGACGCACACACTGGTTGTTTGATGATGGTTTGGGCGCAACTGACAGACGGTAGACGAGTTTGATGATGAAGTACCGCTTCAGCTCGATCCTGTGCTTGCGTGAGTGGCTGCGGCTTGATCTGTTTAGAAGAGCATTGGCCTTGCGACACTCGCGTGACCCATGGACTAAAACGTACTCTGGCTGTGTGTTGCCATGAACAGCGGTCTCTCCTCCAGCATGAGTCGGAACCTTTGGGACGACTGGAACGAAGACAGTATGAATATGGGCTTCAAGATGGATGATCTCATGACCTTGGAGGACTTTGACCCATCCGCCCCATTGCGGATACCTCCAATCCTCCAACCACAACAACAACCGCAGCAACATCAACAACCACAGCAACAACCGATTGTCACATCAGCCACAGCACAACCACCAGCGCACCAGTCTGTCACACCGTCGACTGCTGCGACTGCTGCTTCTGCGTCGGCGGGTGCTACTTCCAATATGACGGGATCCTCGTCGCTGTTGCCCGATGTGTTGCAGTCGTTTTCTTTAGAGACCAATGAACTATTTGGAACGCCAGTGCAGGGAACAGTTCAAGTACCAAAGCATCCAGTGACGCCTGCAGGACCATCAACCCCTTCCAGTCAACAGCACCAGCACCAGCAACAATTGCACCAACAACTCCAACTCCAGTTACATCAGCAGGAACAACAACAACAACAACTGCAACATCAACAGCACCAGCAGCATCAGCAGTCTGTCAATATGTCGAACGAAGCACCACTTCTCAAGCGAACGTTTAGCGATGAACTCACGAGCATGCTGGTTGACGACGGCGACGAGCCATCGAGTGGTGGCTTGTTTGAAGTTCCACCACCAAAGAAACAACCGCAATCTGCCCACCATGAGTCCATACAAACCGTGGGCGACATTTTTGATGCATCACAAACAAAACAGTCGATGCAACCACATTTGAATGGTATGACTCAGAAGTTGATGAATGCGAATCAGCAGCACAACCTCCTGGCAATAAATGGATTTGAAGATCAAGATGCGCTCATGAAGTCAATTGATATGGAGCTCATGGCAACTACCAGTTCGTCAGCGGCCTCGACACCAAGTCATGTCAAGCTAGATGTGCCCAAACTGACAACCTCAAGCTCCGCTCCAAATCTCATGAAACCCAATGGGAGTCATGTGGGTACTTCTTCTGCGAATACTGTTTCGTCTTCAGCACCAAAGATTCCAGTTGCCAGTGGTGCTTCGGCCACTGCGGCATCATCGTCTTCGTCGACGGCAGCATCTCGTGTGCAGCAGCCACACCAACAACAAGCCCAAGCCACCTCCGCTTCGCCCCTAGATATGTTTGGAAACCAAGGAATGATGATGCCTGGCTTCATGATGTACCCCAATCCGATGATGAACTCGTACAACCCAATGGCAATGATGCAAATGCAAATGCAGATGCAAATGAACAACATGGCCAACATGGGTAGTCTGGCGTCGAATATGTCCAATATGCCGAATATGCCCAACATACCCAATATGGCTGGAATGGCAGCGATGGGCATGGGCATGCAAATACCGCAAGTTCCGATGGCAATGGGACCAATGGGAATGCCGATGGGGATGCCGATGGAAATGCAAATGTCGATGGCAGGAATGGCCGCCAATGCTACCCAAATGGGTTCGAATCCACTTGCTCCTATGCCAGGCATGCCTATGAACCCTGCAGTAGTCGCAGCAGCAGTAGCCTCCTCAGCAAATCCGTTTCTAGCGCCTGGAGCTACTCCAGCCAACTCCTCTTCTGCAACTACTTCTTCCTCCAGTGCTTCAGCCTCGACCACACCAACGATTCTTCCCCGGAAAGAGATTCGTCCAGCTGGCGGTTTTGTGAGTATCGCCAAGCGCCCCGAAGAGCCTGAAGTCAGCAGCATCCTGAAGCAACTGATGGACGAAGAAGCCAAGAAGAAGGAGCGCAAACTGGAGCGAAATCGGGATTCTGCCCGGGAGAGTCGACGGAAACAGCAATCGTATGTGGAGGCGTTGGAGCAGGGCATCAAACGACTTCAGCTGAACAAGGACATGGTGGTTCGTTACCAGTGGGCCAACCCTTCGGCTGCATCTTTATTTAATGAAGTGTCCCATCAGGAACTTGTGGAGCACTTGAGAATTGTCACTGGCGCAACGGAAGGGTTTATCAAGTTGATGAACCCAACGTGCTTTTATCAGCTGATGCAAGTGCATCGTCAAAAGTTAGCGCTTTCGATGGGACCGAATCAGAAGCTGCAGCAACTCGCTGTCTTTGTCAAGGCGATAGGTCATGTGCTGCAGCATTTGCGCACCACGTTGCTGGAGCTGAGTGTGTTTCAATCGTTGATCGCCTCGGGCTCGTCGTCATCCAGCTTGGTTCAGGAGCTTGGCCAACATCTGCAACTTCACACTTCTCAAAGGGAGCAGTTGCATGCACTATTGATCAATCAGCAACAGCAGCAAGTGGTGAAACAAGAGATTCTGAGGCTGGCGGTTTTGATGAAGCTCTGGTCGTTTTGCCAACGGAGATTGGTGCAGTTGATTGCGTGCGGGCCGTCGTTAGAGCGCTTTTTCCAAGAAGTATGCCCTGCCGAACAGCTTCAAAAGCTGTTGAACTGGAGCGAAACCAATCGGGAGTGGATTCGGGCTTTGGAATGATGGACTGACCGAGATTATGCTTTGTGGAGATCTACACAAACAAGAAGCAGTCAATTCTTGAAGTCTGCAAATCAGTCCGTTCAGATTGTTTTTGGTGACTTCAGGAACATCCAATGCGATGATGCTCATCGTGAAAAAAAGTGTACAGTTTTGGGAATCCAGCGAGTAGATTGAACAAACCCCCGCAACGTTGATGATGGATGGCACCAATTATGAATACAACCTCCCGGTTGGCGACAGTGGTTGTTGTGGTGGCGTTCTGAATGGCAGCATTGTGTGCCATGGTCGTTTAGAATGCGGACCTGCAGGTTCAATTCCGCAACAACTCGATTAACATGTGACTCACCCTGGTCCCAGGATCATGCACAAAAAGTATCTGGCCCACCGTCCCAATGAATCGAACCCTTTATAGAGATGACCATTTGACGATGTTCATCAAGACGTTTCCAAAAGGCACCGAACCACTGGAGACTGTGTCATGCGCTCGAGTTCAGAGACTTGCACCAAGACACGGCAGCTTCCACTTGGAACTAACGCTGGGTAGATGCTTCATTTCATGGTTTTGTTTGCCACCAACAAATGGGACCTACTTGGGCGTGTGCTCTTCTAATGCCTTGATCATCCCGCTGACATGGTCGGGATTCACTTTGAGCAAGAACTGGGTCATACTACTCTCCACCTGCAAAGACAAGATGACACCACATTTCTTGCCCTTGGCTTCATGGGGCTGCACCTTGAGTCCCTTGTAAAGCGACGCATTCAATACGATTTTGCCGATCTGGTTGCGGATCAGAATGCGTGCAGTCTTGTTCTTCTTGCTGACCAAGAGCTTGAACGGATGGACGCCCTTGTCAGCCCATCGTTTTTCGTCTTTTTTGAACTCAAACACTTTGGTCTTCTCAACTTCAAACACACACTCGTCGTCGCCATCATCCGACTGTCCATACAACCACATCATCCTGTCAGAAACCAACAAGTGGACCGGCAATCCCTCCGCAAAATACTCACCTTGAGAATGACTGTGGCTTCTTCCCGACCAATCTGTTCTTCTTCTTCTTCTGGCTCGGCCGATGGCTTGGCGGACGAAGTCGTCGAGGATGTCAATGGCTTGCTCGATCCAAATGAAGAGCTGCTGCCGAATGTGGAAGTGGTTGTACTGCTACCAAAGGTGAATCCTCCAGACGGTGCAAAGCTTGTGTTGCTGCTGCCGTTAGTACTTGAGGTTGTGGACGTGGTTGGCAGCTTGAACGAGAAGCCACCCGTCGCAGCCGCGGGTTTATCGGCGGTGTTGCTGTCTTTGTTCGGCAGCTTGAACGAGAACCCGCCGCTTGGTTTGGACACAGAGGACGAGGTGTCTGTTGCTGCTGGTTTGTTGGCACCAAACAGACTTCCAGATGATGTTGAGGAGGAAGATGCGCCAAACGATCCAAACGTGGACGTTGCAGTCGCCGTGGTCGTCGACGATTGTTTGTTCTTGTCTTCATCTGGTTTGTTGGAAGACGAAGAGGTCGCGGAAGCGCCAAAAGCGCCCTTTGATGAGGACGAACCCAACGAGAATGGGACTGGCGTAGACTTTGGGAACTTTTTGGCAATCTGTTCGGCGTATTGCAGGTATTCCTTTTCCATGACCATCACAACCACCAAGCCAATGAGTCCAACCTATCAATCGTGAATGCTCATGGATCCAGTGCCACTCACCTGCACGGCCACAACCCAGCTAGATGCCGGGTTTTCCTCGCGCTGCGAGTTGATAAACTGAAAGAATTCCTTGTTCAGCGTGGCCATGGCTTCGGGGTATGTCGACGGCAGCTTGGCAAGTACTGGGCTACTCTTTTGCTGGTTCTTGCTCATCAACGGTGAAGAACTCGACGAAGAAGTCGACGTCAAGCCACTAAAGCCCGCAAACGGATTGGAACTTGCTGGTTGCGTCGTGGTGGATGCACCGGTGAGACCCTTTGTGACACGCCATGTCAATTCAAAAAGTCACATCCTTGAACGGATGGAAACTGAATCATCCCGCGCAGGGATTGCCTTTCTGTTTACCTGGAATCCCGAAAAAGGATTGGCACGGCTTCCAGAAGTGGAGGGTGAAGACGTTGCGGCGCTTTTGCGAAGGCCCCCCAGCCGCGCTTTGACGATTTTACGTTTGCGAATGAGCTCTTCAGGTGCTCTCTCAAAGCCCATTTCACCCGAGTCCTGATCCATGGAAGAAGAAGCCTCATTGGCCTCGTTTTGTTCGTATTCTTCTCGGCGCATTTGGCCATTTTCACTTGGACGCTTGGGCATTTTCTTTCCAATTTTCTCTTTTTTGGAGGCGTTTGCCAAAGGAAACGGTGGGCGCCAAAACCAATCGTATAGTCAAAGCAAGTCAAATCCCGGTAAAGTCCGATCCTTTTCCGCAACTCGAGTTTTTGCCAAATCTTACGACCATCGCGCTGTAAAGTACGATTGCCAAGAGTGAGCTTTTTGCATGGGAACCATGGCCGAGGCCAAGACGACCCTGAGTTCGACGGAAGCGGCGATTTACGATCGGCAGATGCGGCTATGGGGCGTAGAGGCCCAAAAGAGACTTCAGAATTCCCACGTGCTGATCGCGGGCATGACTTGTTTGGGCTCGGAACTGGTCAAAAACCTCGTGTTGAGTGGCATGAACGTCACGCTGCAGGACACTTTGCATGTCACCAGCGACGATGTAGCACGACAATTCTTTTTTGAGGAACAAGACATGGGTCAAAACGTAAGGAAACTGGTGGTTGAGAGTTGAGTGGGTGCACCCTGGACTGGGGGTAACTGAAGGACGGACGGAGAGATTGATGATCGACCGGTCTTTTCGTTTTGGGGCAGCGCGTGGACGCGAGTGTGGCCCAAGTCAAAGAATTGAACCCTCTGGTGCGAGTCGAAACACTCACCAAGCCATTGATGGACATGCCGGATGCGTTTTTCCACAAGTTTAATGTCATTTGCCTGATTCGCTGCTCCGAAAAGCTCCAGGTGCGCTCACGTTGGATTTCGAGGGTCAGTTCGTGCAGAAACCACATTGACATTTGATGGATATGGGTCCTCTCGGTAGCTTCGAATCAATGCGATTTGCCGTGCCAGAAAGATTGCGTGTTTTGCTGCAGATTCCTTTGGCATGGATGGGATTTTGCTTTCGGATCTTGGGGATCACCATGTGTATCGCCGCAACACCAAACCAGACGAAGATTCACCGCCTTTGACGTGCTCGTTTCCATCACTCAAGCAATCGTTTGAAGTGCAGTGGGGTTCGCTACAGAGCAAACGCAAACGTGGACCGCAGATTCCACAAGTCTACGTACAGTATCGACGTGGGTGGACTTGCCTTCCGCATTGTTTTGATTCTACATGATGCTACATGGGAAATGACTGATGCCGTTGTTATTATGGTGCTGGTGCAGTGCTTCACGAGTATGAGCACAAGCTTGGACGACCGATTCAACTAGCCGATAGTGACAGATTCCTTGCGTTTGCGAGTGAAAAGCTGCAGGCGCATGGTTTAACCAGCGATTTCTTTTCGGAAGATCGATTGCGGTGAGCTTTCTCATGCTTTTCTTTTTGGGTTTTTGCTGGTATCAGCTGGAACGTGGTCACTTATGCTTTTTTTGTTCTTCGCTGTCAACCATTGCTCCCAGCCAACTGGTACTGGTGGCCCACGTCGATGTGGTTCCCGTGTGCGCGATCATCGCTGGAGTGTTGGGTCAAGAGATTGTCAAAGCCATTTCGCAACGCGATGAACCCATTTGCAATTGCTTTTGGTTTGAAGGCGCGTCCGGCACTGGCGCCGTGCGCAAGTTGGCATGAGACTCGTATGCTCATGACGAGATTCGAGCATCGAGCATGTCGTTAGAATCAAACCCATTTAACATTGCACTATCGGTTAGCATACCCGTTAAGTGTTGCACCTTGTGGCTTTGTTGTTGTGAATTCCTGTCAACATCAAGACGAACCATGTCGTTGGCTCTGGTGCATCAGTTGCGCATCGGCGGTGGGTTTCGTCAATGGACTTTGGGCATTTGCGCTCGAGCCTTTAGCGAAAGCCAGGCGCCGACCACCAAACTGGATTTCAAAGACTTCAACAATGTGCGCAAGGTGAGTCGTCAATGGCAACACACGTTCCTGCCAGTATCCCGTGGCACTCAGTACACTGATGACGGCCATTGGTCTTGTGCTATTGATGTAGGAGATCTATCGTATCAACGAAGAACAGGGCCTCGAGAAACAATTGCCCAGCACCCAATTGCTAAAAGAACTGGGCCATGAAGAGCTGATTCGCGCCATCCGCAAAAAACACGGCGGCTTTCACGAAGTCGCCGAACGACTCGGATGGCCCAAAGACGATCCAAAAGGCATGCACAACAAGTTGCGCTCCAGACAGAACCGACGCACCAAACGAAAGCATCATCTCGCGCGTCACCACATCTTCAAAGAATGATGCACTCGCCAGCCAACCCACCCACCAGCCATTCAACGTCGAGACAGTATCATAACGAGAGCGTATCAACAACAAAGAACCCAACCAACCACCTTGCAGAAAACCCATTTTTGTTGGACTGTTTATTGAATTGTTTTTTTTGTTTTGCTTTTGTTTCTTGCAACTGTGATTTTCCGTTCCTTTCTTGGAGCTGACACAGACTTGGATTGGAATTGATGATCTTTGAAGAACTTGACGAGGCGCTAACTAAACAAGCCGCTCAAAATGGATGCCACCAACGGAGAAACCCATCAACGATCGATGCACGGTGCGCTCAAAGTCCTTGATGTCATTTCGGAATCGTTCTGCCGCTTCTGGTACACAAGAGTAAACCGTTTATGCATGAGCAAATCTGTGCAGAAGCATGCCACTGCAAGCTCCCTGAAAGCACTTGCCTCTGTTCAGTGGATCATCGGGATTGGGCTCGTAAAACAGATAGATGAGTCCATAAATGACCGAATTGATATCTAACACGGGCTTCCAGTCTTCTCGAAGAATATTGAGACACACGTTGCCTTCCAAATCGATATTGGGGTGGTAGATCTTGGTCAAACAGCGAACCTTGGGGGGTTCATGGGGATACATCTGTCGTCACCATCCCAACAACAACACAAGGTAAGAGCGGTTGCATACCATTTCTGCGTCACAAGCAGGCGTCACAAGCACGGAAACCTACAGGAGGGATCTTGAACAGAAACGTATAACTGGCGCCTTTCCAAAAGCCTGTGTCAACCTTGATCTGTGCATATACCACGTGCACCCAACAAAACCATTACTCGATGGCTTTTCTGGCAAGAGTACCGTTGCATGGAAGCCACGCACCTTGACATTGAATTCCGTGAGATCGTTAGTGTCTGGGAACGAAACAGTCGCTGCTTCACCACCGTCCAATTCGGCAATGTCTGCAAGAACACATGACGCATCCACCCACCCACGATCATCAGGCAACTGCCATGGCATCCGTGGCCATGTCACTCGGAATCCTGGCCAACTCACCTTTTTGAATCCGAATCTCTCCAGGTGTTCGTTTCTTTTCTTTGGGTCGTGTGACGCGTCGACCTCTGCCAACGCCCAAAATTTTGGTTTTCTTCTTGTCCGAGGCTGGTTCTTCTTCGGTCGAAGTCTGATCTCCATTTTCCACCACGACGGCAGCGGCCGCCGCCGCCGCGGCTGCTTCTTCTTTGGCTTTTTCTTCTTGTTTGGCTTTGAGTCGAATCATTGGTTTTTGATTGTTTTGAGGGCTTGTTTGTGTCGATATAGCAATTTCCAAGAGCAACACAGACGAAGAGGAAGACACCCACCACGCACGGCAAAGCAACAATAATCGATCGACTGAGCCTTGTTCACCTTAAGAGGTCGGTGGGAGTGATTGATTGATTGAGTGAGGAGTGTGAGTGGGATGGACTCGATCGAATCAGACTCAGAGGGCGACTCAGACCATTCACACACCAAAGCAGCAAGACCACCAAGGCACCAAGGTGCAACCTGTCGGACTCAGACCATTCACCTTCGGAAGACATTGTGGGGTTGGGGTGTGCACCACACCATTGTTACTCATATCCGTTAATTGATATATACGGTAGTGTGGTCTTCATTTGTTTGGGCGTGGCCACCAACCAACACAAGCGCCGCTGCCATCCACTTTTCGTAAAAGGCTGTGGGCTGCTGACACCAAACGAGGCCAACCCCAACGAAAAGCCATACAAATGGGCAAGAAGAAAACCAAAGCGAGTCCGCCACAGGCCACCAAAGTTATCACATCCGATGCGTCCCACAAAGCGCTTTCCAACAAGCCCGTGCACGCATCCCAGTTGCCGGAAATGCCCTCGAACGGCACATTCAAAGCCATGACCACCACCACCACCACCACATTGTCGCGGGATGGCTTTCTCAAATTGTTTTGGAATCTAGCCGAGAGCGACGTTCAAGTGCGCAATGCAGCCACCCACGGCATCCTGCAGTACTTGCGGGCAGTTCAACAAGACGCTGCTGCTGCTGCTGCTGCCGACGACGACGACGACAAGGACCAAGCTGATGCCACCGAAGCGACGCGCTTTGATGAAGAAAAAGACTACACACTCAAGCGTTTGATCCGTGGATTGGCATCCTCTCGAGATGCCGCGCGTCAGGGTTTCAGCTGTGCGTTGGCCAATCTGCTACGCACGTTTGCACAGGAAATTGAGCTGCACCAAGTGCTGGATCTGTTGTTGGAGTACATGCAGGTGCGCAATTCCCAAAAGGGCATGGAACAACGCGAACACATGTTTGGCCGCTTGTTTGGACTGTTGGCCATTCAACGAAGCGGAAGACTCGCGGTGGGTGTGGATGCAAACAAGTCTGCCGTGAGCCACCAAGCCACTTTGGTGGTGCGCGTGATTCGAGAACTCATTGAGCTCTCGAAATGGAAAAAATGGCTTCGAGAAGCTGCTTTTGAAGGCATTCTGACCTGTCTCGAGGACTGCAGCCGCGATGTGTTTGTGGATCAATTGCTCCAGGACTTTACCAACTTGTTGGCTGGTCCAGTCGAAGAGTTTAATGCCGAACAAGTCGCTTTGGCGGCGGGCCTGCACCATTACCTGGTTGTGACCAAGCTGATCCACGACACGAATCGTGTGCCCGAGAGTTTCCTGGCGCGGGACTTTTTGAAGCGCAAGCAAATGCACCGACTGGTGGAGCCACTCAAACAGGCCTCCGGCTGCTTTCCGCGCATCCACAGTGCGTGGTATGGCTTGTTTGGCCATTTGTTGGCTGGCAAAAACACCAAGAACTCGAGCTTGTCGATTGATGGTGAGTTGTTCCAAGAAACCTGGCAGGTGTTGGTCGAAGACATGTTGTTGGTGGGCACCCATGAACGCAAGAGCACCGCGTTGAAGCTGTTTGAGATGCTGGTGCCGTTGTTGCCGAGTGCGTTGGTGCGCACCATTTTGACGCCACATCTGGTGCGGTGTCTGTTTGTGAACGCGGTCAACGCCAAAAACTACTTGCACCAAGCAGCGTTGCATGCGCTGGACGTGTTTTTCCAGCAGGCACCGCAAGAGTTCTTTAGCTTTGTGCTGAACCATTTCGCGCGACCCCATGCCGCACTTGTGGATGAAGCCAAGACCAAGGATGCTGACGGGGAATTGGATGACGAAGAGTTGCGTGATCTGCAAGAAGAGATGCACAAGCGCGTCCAACAAGCACGCATCTGGTTGGTCGAGTTGTTGTGCCACGCGTTGACCCAGCTGGTGGCTGGTTCCAAGACCGCCAATGCCGTCACTGCGCGGGTATCCAACAGTGAAAAACACCATTTGGCGCAGGAGATGCTTCGCTTTTTGATTGTGCAGAGCTTTTGCAAGCCAAAGACCTCAAGCTCTTTGTCCGCGCAAAAGCGCAAGCACTCAATGGACGCCAACACGCTGTTGGTGACCAGCGCCGCGTGCACCACGGTGATGGACAGCAAGTCCAAGAGCAAGTCGAAAGCTCACAAGGTGCCAACTGCCGAGCAGAATGCCAACGAGGAAGTGCTTTTGTACTGCAAGAAGCGTCTCATGGCGCTGTGGAGTGTGCGGGATGAACTGGCCGGGCCAGGTGTCAATGGACCGTTGCTGTTGGTGCGCGTGTTTGAGGTGTTACAGGACACGTTGGAGGAGTCTTCGTCCGCGTTTGAACTGCGTGTCACCGCCAGCGACAAGGAAACCAAGCAGATGGATCGTGTGGTGGAGCTCGTGACGCGTTTGGACGCACAAGCCAAGGCGTATGAGACCCAACAAGACGACGATGAGACGGCCAAGCGCATGCGCAAGCAGTTGGAGGCGTTTGGGTTGCTGTTGCGAAGCTGTGGATTGCAACTCGTGGACGAAGAACAAGCAGAACGCGAAGAGATTTGTGTGGTGATTGACGACTGTGTGCAGTGTCTGAACACGTTGACTGCCGCATGTGTTGTGGACGAGGAGACCTCCAAGCTCGATGGCTCGGCCAAGAAAAAGAAGAAGAACAAGACCAAAATGAACAAACCACAAGCGATCAGTGTGGAAGAACAAGAGCAGAGCGTGGTGGTGTTGGTGGATTTATTGTTGAGCCTGCTGGCCAAGGATTCGCGGGGTCTTCGCGCCATTGTGATGCAGGTGTTTGGCAGTGTGTGGCATTTGATGACACCCCAGTGCCTGGCAACGCTCATGCAAGTGGTGACAAAACCTTCGTCCAACCCAACTGAGGGTCCTAACGACGATGAAGATGATGAAGAAGAGGACGAGGAAGGTGAAGACGACAACGACGACGACGACGAAGAGATGGAAGACGCCGAAGAGGAAGAAGAAGAAGAAGAAGAGATTGTGCTTTCGTCTGCTTCCCAGATGGCCGATGTACTGGACGTCGAAGAAGCGGCGCTGGTGTCGATCGTCCAGCAAGTGCAAGCCAAAAAGGAGCAGAAACAAACCCAGAAGCGTCTTCAACTGCAGACGCTGCACTTCCAAATGCGCGTGGTGGACGTGCTGCAACTGCTGCTGCAAAAGTCTCGGACTTGCAAGGCTTCGAAGGACACCTGCAAGAGTCTTCTGCTGGTGGTACCGTTGTACCTCAAGTTGGTGCAATTGGGCAAACAGGATCTGAACTCGGATGAGACCGGAGCCAGTGCCGGTGCGATTCGCGCCACGAGTGGTGCGCTCAAGGATAAACTCCAGTCGTTGTTGAAGAACAAGTTGTTGCAGCTTCGCGAAGTGCCGTGTGTTGCGTTGACCCAGGAGGACGTCAACGAGTTGGAGCAAGCGGCGAAGAAAGAGCAGCAAGCTCAAGAAGCACCAACCCAAGAAGAAGCGGAAGCCGAGGAAGAAGTGGAGGAAGACCAGGCGGTTGTGTCGATTACCAAGTGTCTCAAACAAGCCCATGAGCTCTTGAAGCTGCTGGGCACCAAGCAATTGGATCGCGAATTGTCGGCGCTTGGTGCTAAGGCCCTGGCGTACTTGGTGCGTGTGTTGTGCCACTCCTTAAGTAGCGCGGAGGAGGCCAAGCTGGTCAAGTCGGTGGCGAAACATGTGAGTGGTGTGATGTCGAAAGCAACACATGAAAGCTTTGGCAAGAAGCACTCGCGGTTCCCACGAGTGTTTTTCGATGAATTGTTGGGCTCCGTCACTGGTGCGACTGCAGCTTCGATCGGTGCGGAACTCGACATGATGGTGTTGCCGGCGCTGGTGGATCAGCTGGCGCAGTGTGCCGATGAGTTCTGCCAGGTGGAGTGCTTCAAATGGGTCACTTTGTTGTTGAAGCAATCCACCGCCAAGGGGGATGCGGCTCCTTTGGAGGCAGCTGTCCATGCGTTTCTGCAAGTGCAGGAACCGTTGAGTGCGCAGTTGGCGGTGCACTTGAGTCCTGTGGAAGAAGCAGGCGATGCCAAGGCGGACGGTGAAGCAGAAGCAGAAGAAGAAGACGAAGGTGAGGAGAAGCCATCACAACCCAAGCAGAAACAGACGAAACCGATGAAGGCCAAGCGGTTCAAGGTGATTGTGCAGTGTGCGGCTGCTTTTCTCAAATTTGCTGGTCAATCCAACGAAAAGTTGGCCACCAGTGGGCAACCCCATGTGGCTCGTGTGCGGCAGGCGTTGGACAAGCTACAGAGCAACTCACCAGCGATCAAGAACATCCTGAACCAGGTTGCCAAGGAGCAACCGGCTCCTGCGAAGGCCACGACCACCAAGATGGTTTCGACACCGACAAAGGCAGTCGTGACCACTCCCTCGAAACAAGCCAAAATGCCCACAGCCACTCCACCAAACACCCCAGCAGCACCAGCCAAAGCATTGACCACGCCCCAGTCCAAGACCAAAACCAAAACCAAAGCCAAATCGCCCAAGTCGGCCACCCGAAAGACCAAAACGACGTCGACGACAACCACCCCAACTTCTGCACAAAGACACAAGAAACGAAAGCATTCGATGGATCAGTAAGCTAGAAGAAACAAAATATCCCACTTTCATTTTTGCTGTTGAATCTTCTTCTTCTTCTGGTTGTTGAACGAACGAACGAACGAACACCTGGAAGAGTCGCTGGACAATCGATGAACTTGATGAATGCCACTGGTCAAGCGACTCGTGATCTCTCGATTGTCGAGCATGCAAAGCTGGAAATGTGGGAACTGCTTGGAAGTGGCTGCTGTGTTGCCAAACGCAATGGTTGTGCCTCACTCTCATTCTCGTTGTCGTTGTCATTCTCGTTGTCGTTGTCATTGTCGTCGTGGATGGTTTCGCGTTCTCACTGAACCAGACACAACACACAACAACAGCAACAGCACAGTGGAAAGTGTACACTGAATCCAACGACACCTCTTGATGTGCTTGTCGGCTGCTGCTATCATGCCAGATTGTTTCGAAGGCCAATCAAGATCCAACAATCGATGACTCGCCTTTCTGGCAACGGTCTGCAGCTCAAACGATGCCTCCGCCGCCGACGGACGATCCTCCGGATCAACACTCAAACAACGGTATGCAATGGACAACACGTCCGGATCGGTGTTGCTCGAAAACCCCGCACGAAGAGTGTCCTTGGCTACCTGTTGAAGGAGGGCCGCTTCCGGAACATTTCGTCCAAGAGCATCCCGTTTGTGCGAGGCATACGGATACTCGTGGGTGTCCAACTCCGACATCACCACATCAAAGGAGAAAATATCGGCCTTCTCGTCGTACCGACCACCCATCATGACCTCTGGAGCCATCCACAGACTGGTGCCCACACCGGCTGTCATGGTCGCCTCCGTCGTTTCACGGGAAATCCCAAAGTCGGTCAACTTGGCCTCCAAGTGGTCGCTCAACAACACATTCGCCGACTTCAAGTCGCGATGCAGAACAATGGGATCCAGCGAATGCAAATACGTCAACCCATTCGCGATCTCTGTGGCGATACTGAGCTTGTCTCAGTCCAGTCCTTGAGGACGACCACTTGTTTCGTGCTTGACCAAAAGACCGCGCAAATCACCTCCACCCATGTATTCCACCACCATGCACAGGTCCGTCAGAGCCTCCCACGCCACACCAACCAATCGCACAATGCTCGACATCATCTTGACTTCGCACAGCAGACCTTCAATGTGCTGCAAGCTCTTGCGGTGTTCCACAAAGAGCTTCTTGATCGCCACTTGTTGGCCCTTGTACGTTCCTTTGTACACTTCGCCATAACCTCCTTTGCCGATCCGACATTCTTCTTCGACTAGGTTCATAGGGATTCTGGACGCGAAGATCGCCGGATCCGACAACATGTCACCAACCCGAGGCTTGCTGCCAGCCTCATGTGGAAGTCGATAGGAATCACTCGTTGGGTCGGTGACACGAGTAGACATGGCTGCAAGTGCCAAGCCTCCCACAACGATCCCCACGATCGCACCAATAGACAGCTCCTGCTTCTTGTTGGATGGGTCTATCTGCCAGACGAATGCTTGTGGATACAAATGATTCCAGACTGGAACTGATCATGGCATCAAGAGCACAACGTGAGCATGGTGAGGTGTCAAGGAGTCATTTTCTTCGGACGTGGTGTGCACCTTCCAAGACACACACGCACACTTCCACGCGGTCTGACCAGCTCATCGATCGGGCTTCGTTCTGACACGTTAGACTGTGCAATGCGAGTGTCAGTTGAAAGTCTTCGTCGGCCCAAGCGCCATAGGTGGACTCGGCAACTGCCAGATACTCGATGGGGTTACTAGATAGGTCCCTGGCATCACCAAAAGAGTCACGTTACCCCGACGAGTCCTTGGGTTTTGGTAGTGAGAGCCAAACTCACAGATACTTCAGTGTTCTGGGAAACTGGATCCCGCGGCTGGCGGTGAGGTTGTTATTGCTCAGATTTCTTGGGTTCATTTGGATCAGTAGTCGAAGTCAAGAGTGTCATGCAATCATTTCAACGCCAAACCAATAATGGACTTACAACGAGAGCAAGTTTGGCCGAAGCGATGCATTCGCCATCCTCGTCATTTGATTGCCACCCATTTCGCTGGCATTTGATCACCATTTGCAACAGGCTGAGGGCAAGTGCTCTTCAGGATCCCCACCGACCCATCCACCCACCCACATCACCCACACAACGTATCCTATGAGATGGTCGCTCCAAGCGCAATACAAAGACAAGTCTCAACTCACATGGAAGCCCCGAATGGGAACCTGACGCCTTGAAAATCGATGGCATCGTTCTGGGATAAATCGCTGACGATACAGTTAGTGAGTGTGTAGCCGCAAGAATGGACAGCACAACAACTTGCCGGCACTCCACTTACATGGTCATGGGGCGATCGGGAAAGTGAAAATCACTGAGTTTCAATGGCTTCGTGGTCAAGTTCTTCATTTCACTGCAAAAAGGACAACAAATCAATCAATCCAAGCGTCCCCCCTCCCCCCGCCCCCAACCACTTGAGGCGTTTGCTCACAGAGTCCAAACTCTGGCGCACTGATGTTTGTCATCGAAGCAACACCAGAACAAGTGAGACTCCTAACGCACAGCGAGTCAAGATCGGATGAGAACTTGCTGAGCTGCGCCACCCAGAAGCTTTTCAGTGATCCAGCGCCTTACAATAGTCGCAAATCGGTTGGAAAAACCACGTCGTGGATTTCCGTGCGATTGGTTCCTTTCAGACTACTGCTTGCGTGTATCCTGCGTGGAGACTTGCATCAGTTGAAGCAGTGTTGGCGGAAACGTAACGCCGGACACTGACTTGATCTTGGCATTGTCGAGATACCTGTAAAAAGACCAGTCAAATGACCTGCATATCCCCCTTCAGCATTGGAATTGCGTACAGTCCATAAAGAGTGTATGGAGTGCCAACGTTGCCCAATTTCTAGATCGGATTGCCATCCAGAATGCGAGCCACATACACACACAGACACACACGAGAAGGCCCGTCAATTCAAGACTCCAAAGGGTTGGCTTTCTACACCGTCTCACAGGGTGGCGAGTTTTTCGAGCTTTGGAAACGACTGGAGATTGTTGTATCCCATATCTCTAACAAGTCCAATCCACCTGCAAATCCGTTTCCATCGAGGTTGTTGTTTTCACGTGGAGAATCGACCACAACACTCACAAATACGTGACATTCGATGGAACATCACCACTTGCGAGTGTAGTGATGTTGGTTCGCTGAATGTATCTGTGTCCACCACATTGGCACCGCCACACAGGCATGGATATCGTCTGTCAGAACTGTCTGCACGACGCTCCACCAACCGATTCCAAACGCACAATCGGGTGGCCGTGTCTGGAAACGAGATGTTCTTGAACGATTTGATGGGATTCCCGGACAAGGCACTGACAGCAGAGAGATCCATCAACCCACAACGGTTTCCAATTCATCACTCGTACTCGGTTTTTGTAGGGCTTGCAGCGTCTGAAGTCGAGGAGCATGGAGTCGTGGAAATGTCGCTAGCTGACCATTCACTAATGCTCTTCTCCCAAACACAACAGTCAACGCTTCATCCATCACCTTGGTGCCCTCCACCGCTTACCACCGCTTACAAATGGCACCACCAGCGCGTTTCAAGCTTACAAGTTGGTGCCAAAGTCGGGAGTTGCTTTGGCCTGAATATCCACAAACGAGTACGTGGTAAAGTCCACCAACCAATTGTTGCCCGGGATGGACGTGTGCGCGCGATTCTTGGTGGGTCCCTGGACTTGATTGAACCACGTGAGACTGTCCAGCAACACCAGATCGGTCCGAGGCAAAGCACAGTTGGTGGTCGTGCGGTGTTGGTCTTCGTCGGTTCTTGACGGAATGATGATCGAGCGTTTGTTCAATTCTGGTTGGTCGACGATGCCAATCTTCAAATGAACCATTCCTCTGACACGCTTCTCTGTCGATACCCCTGGTGGGATAAGAAAGAAATGGAACCCATAGCAGATCGATCGATGGATTCATGTCGTGAAGCGCAACTGGAATGCAAATCTCTTCTGGACTCTCGCTCAACACGTTTGCCAAAGCCATTTCGTGTTCGATCTCCTGTAAATGGACCATCTCCTCCACCACCATGAAATCAACACTTTCCACAGGGGTGATCAGGTGATACCGCACCTTATCGTTGAGCCCCTTCGCGTCGATCGGGTGCAGGCATTCCATGTCTCGTGGTGACGCGCACTGGATGCATCTTCCTCCAGAATCTTCCCACATTCTTGTGCCCCGCCCCCCCCTCCCCCCACGAGGTCATTCGCCCGCGTGGACGGATTTGGATCAGCTGCATTTCCACAGAGAACTGCTCTTCTTCACCAGCGTGCAACCTCCCCAGACGCTGACAACCACAGAGACCAATGACATGGAGAGTGTTAAGTCAATCATAAAGACCATCGGTAAACACAACAGACAGCGTCAACATGTATTCCCTCTTCTCTGCTGCCCATCCAATAGAAACTCCCGAGTCTCTGGATGGCGACAAGCTTCGCATCGCGCAAGAGATCGCGAATGGGCTGACGTATTTGCATTCGCTCGATCCCATTGTTCTGCATCGCGACTTGAAGTCGGCGAATGTGTTGTGGATTGACCGCTTGGAGGCCAAGTTGACCGTGACTTTGGGGTATCGCGTGAGACTTCCGGGGCGACCATGACAGCCGGTGTGGGCACCAGCTTGTGGATGGCACCGGAGGTGATGATGGGAGGAAGATACGACGAGAAGGCGGATATCTTTTCCTTTGGTGTGGTGTTGTCAGAGTTGGACACCCATGAGTACCCCTATGCTGCCCACAAGGTGGATGCCACGGGTCACAAGTTACCTGAGGTGGTTTTGCTTCAGCAAGTCGCGAATGGTGCCATCCGTGCCGACCTTTCGGACAATGAAGACGTTTGCGAACGTGAGTCTTCCGCCGTACCTGGAAAAACTCTAAGTGCGTCGGTGATCCGTCCGGGTGGATGATATTTCTCTGACTTTTCGGAGAATGATCATGTCGCCAAACAGCGGTCTGGCCAACAACAGCATCACGGACATCCGCGGGATCGCTCTGATATAGCTGTGAGTGCCTTCCCACCTTCAACCCGGTTATGAGAGGAACCGACAGATTATTGGTGGCCAGGAACCTGTCCAACAACCCCCTTGAATACTTTGAAATCTCTGAGAGAAACTATGGCGTCTGGTCTCGCAGTGAGTTTCAACTCTCGCTCAACTGGTCCAATGTCAAGTGCGATAATGGAGCCACACAAAGAACAGTGAACAGCACTCAGCTGTGCGTCTTGCCAGGTACAATGAACCACACAAAGCCGTTGCAAATGACGGCGTTGTTTTCGCCGCTCATTTGAGTCTTCATTCAATGAGTAGATGAGGACTGGGATCGGCTCTATCCGCAAAACACCTCTTTCTGGAAAAGGCAGCGATAGCACAAAGCACTGAGGTTGAACGGCTTTGTTGTCATGCTGTTCATTTCACCGTTACAAGAGATGGGTGTGAGAAACTTGCAGGAGCCCATGAGTGACAGGTCTACAATCAACTTACAGCGTTCGCAAACCATGCGCAGTTATGCTCGACAGTGAAGAGACGCCTGTGCTGCTAATGTGCCTAACTCGATGGAAACAACTGTCAGCGCTGAGGGTTTGACCGGTGTTGCCAGATTTCCGGAGAGTCTACGACATACAAGGTGCTCATCGTCTCTGAAAAAGTCACGTCTTTGGTCTCCGTTAGTCCCGTTCCTTCCATGCTTCTGTTGATACAAGCAAGCCAACCGGACGGGATCCAATCCGTTCAGGCAGCTGTTCAGTTCGATTCCGAAACTCGCAGGTAATATTTGGCAAATCCGCGCCTGAGAATGACTTGATCCGGGTATTCTCGAGATACCTGGGACACTAATGAACAAACCCAATGAACCTTGCATCCTCAACCGCATTCGATCACTGCCAAATCCTCTCACAGTCTTTCGAGGCCTGGATTTGTGAGCTCTGGAGACTTCTTGATCGGATTATCTGACAAATTCCTGTTCATGCAGATGTGAGCTCGCTAGCGTACAACAAAGAAACAGAAGGATCCACCTACAGCGTGGTGAGTGTGGAAGGGAGTTCGATACCACTGACTTTCAAGATGCCCGTTTTCGCTAGAAACCTGCGATCACGAGCCCAGTTGGTGTTGGGATCAACGGTTTCTGCCGCCACCAGTGTCACTCACAGCTTTTCGAGATCTGGCGCATTGAGCTTTGGCAACTTCTTGATGGGAGTATTTGACAAATCTCTGTCATGCACAAGTAATAGTTTGAGAATCAAATACACTCATCAACCGATCAGCTTCATCGCTTTACAGCTCTCGCGGAGTGGACGGGAACTCAATGTTTTCCAGCTTGAGAGTCGGGTTGTCGTCGAGATATCTACCCATGTAATCCAAAAACGCTCCGCTCACTTCAGGTTCGCATGTGGGTTTGCTTCATCCGACTCACATGTGGTCACGTCGTCCGGGATCGCTTCGGCCGTGATCTCGTCAAAGAAATAACCTCGAAAGTCGACGATCCCAGGGTTGTCGGGATCTCTTTCATACGAGCAATTGACTTTGGTGTAAAAGATGAGGTTGTTCAGCAAGACGAGATGGGTCTTGGGCAAATTGCACTTGGCGGTCATCGTGGTCATCGTGGTCATCGTGGTGGGGGGACTCGGGCATGATGGATGGCGGTTTGACTGCGGGTGGACAAGCAAAGTCAGTGGTGCAACGCCCAAGGGGGCCGGGGGCCAGGTCCAGCAAAGCGAACTGTTGGCGGTCCAGTTGAGTTCTGTGGAAGAAGTCGGAGATGCCAAGGACACTGAGGATAATAAAGACGAAGAAGAAGAAGAAGAAGAAGATGATGATGATGATAGGATCCGAACAAGACACAGCCATGCAAGACTCTTTCACATCCATTCAATCATTGGAGTCGCGTGAAGCTCCTTACTGAAAAGGTTGCCAAATACCTTTCACTGAAGAAATCCTGCTCATCCTCCGCAACAATATCAGTCGCCAACCGAATGGAGTTTGACTGAAAGCGTGGTAACGCAACGAGAGCACCACCAGAATCTTATCTCCTGCTATTGCCGCGATGGCTTCAACTGCGACGCAGTCTTCTGGATCAAATACGACACTTCCGCCGCCGACGGACGATCCTCTGGATCAATACTCAAACAGCGATACGCAATTGACAGCAGTTCTGGATCGGTATTGTCTGAAAAGTCTGCGCGGATTGCACCTTGCGTCACCTGCTGAAGCAATGCCGCCTCAGGGAGCTTGCGACCGAAAGCATCCACCTTGTGAGCAGCATACGGATAATCGTGGGTGTCCAACTCCGATAGCACAATACCAAACGAAAAGATGTCCGCTTTTTCGTCGTAGTGGCCACCCATCATGACCTCTGGAGCCATCCACAGACTGGTGCCGACGCCCGCTGTCATAGTCTTCTCCGATGACTCACGAGAAATACCAAAGTCAGTCAACTTGACCTCCAAGTGGTCGCTCAGCAACACATTCGCCGACTTCAAATCGCGATGCAGAACAATGGGATCGAGAGAATGCAAATAGGTCAACCCATTCGCGATCTCTTGCGCGATGCGAAGCTTGTCGCCATCCAGTCCATGCGGTCGACCACTCGTCTCAAATTTGACCAAGAGTGCGCGTAGGTCGCCGCCACCCATGAAATCCACCACCATGCACATATCGGTCAGAGAGTCCCACGCTACTCCAACAAGTCGCACGATATTGGGGTGATCCATGGTCACCATCAACTTGACTTCCGACAACAATCCCTCAATGTGTTGCATACTCATGCGATGTTCAGGGAAGAGTTTCTTGATGGCCACAGGCTGACCTTTGTACTTTCCTTTGTAGACTTCACCATAACCACCTTTGCCAATCAGCTCTTCTTCCTCAATCAGATTCATCGGGATCTTGGCCGCAAAAACTGCTGGATCCGATAGCATGACCCCCACGCGAGTCTTGTTGCCGGTCTCATCGGTGAGCAAGTAAAAGTCGCTCGTTCCGTGGGTGAAAGGCGCCGAGAGTGCTTTGGACTGGGCTCTTTCGCGTTGCTTTCGTTTCATCACAAGCAATCCAATGATAATGGCCACCACAACGAAGCCTCCCACGACGATGCCCACGATCGCTCCTGTGGACAACCCACTACTCTTTGTGCCTGAATTTTGTGGATACAACCGATTCCACTGCTCATCTGTTCACGATTAAGGAAAAGACAGTTCGTGAGCGCAACTGGAAGGGTGAGTTCATGCACTGCAGGGAATTCGCTTTGGAGTACCTGGCAAGACGCACACTGGAGTATCAGGTTCAACAGTTCTCTCGGTGGCGCCATTCGCACAGGTGACATTCGACCAATTGAGCAATAGTTGAGCTTTCCAAGTTGCATGGTTTTTCTCCGAGATTTCAAAATACTTGATCGGGTTGTTGGTCAGGTTGCTGTTTGCCCACACAACAAACCAGTCAGTTTGCATTCGATACGAGTGGTTTGTTGTCGACCGCGGATGCGACTTGCAACGCACAGGAGTTCCAAACTGGTTGGAAAATCGATCCCGCGAATGTCCGAGATGTTGTTGTTGGAGAGATCCCTTTTGCGGTGCGCCATTAATCGTCAGGACCAAACGTCACCAAGCAAACCAGGCAGTTTGGTCAGATCCCCGACCGCACTCACAGCTCCAGCAGGCTCGTCGGAAGCACCACATTGGCAAATTCCGTCATGTGATTGTCGGTCATGTAGCTGCCATTGGATCATTAGAGCAAACGTCACTGTTTGGAATATGCTGCTTGCGCAAGCAACACGACCGAACAGTCTGTGCAACTTACATATAGTTGATGTACTTTTGACCTGGAGGAAACTGAGGAAAGGAAGGAAAGCTGTTGTTGCTCAAGACACTGTAGATGATCCGAAGAAACAAACAAACAAATGGTAAGCCCATTCAGGTCGGTGAGCCAACACTTGCCACGACAACGGAAACCAACGCTCAGATTTACGTGGCATTCATGTGATCGGGAAACGGGATATGTTTGATGGTCTTTAGGTCGCAGGAGTGCAAGCCTCTAATCGATCGCATGCACACACAACACCCCCCACCAGCAACAAGCCATGAGCTTTTTTTCTCGTGGTGCCAGGCGCGAGAATACGGGAGTACTCACATGGAGGAGCGGGTTGGAAACTTGGCGCCTCGAAACACCATTTCGTCGTTGAGTGACAGATAGCTGCAGGTGGGCATTATTTCTTTTGTTTGAGAATGCACCAGCAGAATGGTGACCCACGCTATCAAAGCGTTGCCTCGTCGCTTACATTTGCATGGACTGAGACGGAAATTCGAATTGGGCGAGTTTCAGTGGCTTTGTGGTCATATTGCCCACGTAGCTGGGACCGGTGGATCGAACACGAGTGTGAGGTGCGACACCGACAAGGCCAACAAACGCCGACAGCTCCCATCAACTTACAGTTCTTTCAAGCCGGGGGCAACGATGTTGGACATTGACGTGATACCGGTGCTACTGATGCTCCTAACGCGCATGCGAAACAACGAACAGCACTGAGTAGTCAGACAACTCTAACCAGAACGGCACCGTGTCTACGACGCACAACATCTCCATCGTTTCAGGGAATGTCACATCTTTGAGCTCCGTAAGTGCTGTTCCTCCCAAAGTGCTGTGGATGCAAGCATAATCAGCACCTAGACGGATTGTCAGGCAAACCAGCGACTTGCTTCAAACCCAACAGCGCCATTGTCGAACTCACAGATTACTCAGATTCTGAGGCACATCAGAGCTTGCAATGGACTTGATCGGGGTGTAATCGAGATACCTGTGGAAGAAACCACCGAAACCAATGACCCATGCACCCAAAGTCACTCGTGATCACTGACCAATCCACTCACAAGCTTTTGAGGTTTGGAGCATCAAGCTTTGGAAACGTCGTGATCGGATTATTCGACAAGTCCCTGTTCACGCAGAGGTGAGCTCGACACTTCAAAGAGATGCACAGAGGTGGGATGAACTTGCAGTGTGTTCAAGCTAGCAGGCAATTGGACACCATTGATGTCCGCGATGCTTGTATTCGAAAGATACCTGTGCCCATCAAGTCCAACTGGGGGTTAGAACACAACGCTGCCACGGGCACCCCACCCAAAATCCACTTACAGCTTCTCAAGTACCGGAGTATTGAGCCTGGGAAACTTGTTGATGGGAACATTGTCCAAGCTCCTGCACGAGCCCATTTGGGTTGAGCATTGACAACACAAAGAGAGCCAAGGGGAACGGGCGATGGCTTACAACTCGACAAGAGTCGACGGGAACTCAAAGTCTCCCAGCCTTAGATGCGGGTTGTCATCCAGATATCTACATCGATGCCAAATCCACCACGGTCAGAGGTTGTTTGATCATGAAGAAACTTGGTGCATCTCTTTGGCTCCTCCTCCAGCTGTTGGAAAACCGCCCGGAGTGAGTTGAGTACAGGCGGGATTGATGCCTAGATACACATGGGAACCACCACCGAGTTTGTTGCCCCCCCCCCCCCCTCCATGCGACTAGCTAGCATCCATCACTCGTCAAGACTCTTTTTCTCTTCAGTACTCCCACGGCGTCCCCACTCCATCCACCCATCCACCCAAACAGACAAGAAACAACACCTCACAATGTAGTCAACTTGGATGGCAACTCGACGCCGTCCAACGTGGTGAGGTTGGTCTGCCCAAGTTTCCTTTGCCAAACCAAGTCGTCAGACAGTTCATTTTCAACGTCAGTTGCTCGCCGCTTGTCCATTTCGGTCTGGATCTCTCCTTCCTTCCTTCTACCCCCCCCCCCGACTGTGGAAGAAACTCACAGAATGGTGACTGTGGCTGGCACCGCGAGATCGTCAAAGGACTTGATGGGATTCGCAAACAAAACGCTACTCAGCAAACAGACAACACATCATCCCCGATGAGTTCTTTCCCGGCCCCGCCCCATTGTGCCGAGGTGTTCTATTGAGTGGATGGGTGGCTTACAGTGCATCAAGATGAGGAGCGTCGAGTTCTGGAAACGACGTGAGATTGCTAAACGCAAAGTTGCTACCATAACAAAATCAATTCAATCGATCCCCATTCAATCTGTCCTTCCATCCAAAAGCGGTCGAAATCGTCCAAGACAACTGTCCTCCCCGCCCTTCATCTACAAGCGCAAAATCTTACAGATAGGTGACGTCGGTAGGGATCACTTTGGCCTTGATCTCATCAAACGAGTAGCCACGAAAGTCGACGACCCCGGGCTGGAATGGATCCATTTCGTACGAGCAGTTGAGTTTGGAGCCAAGGTTTTTGTTGTAATAGACGAGATTGTTCGTCAAGACGAGGTGGGTCTTGGGCAAAGTACAATCAGCGGTCGTGTTGACTCGCATGGTGGCTTCCAATCGACAACGCGCACTCTACGGACAAAGTTCACTCTTCCAATCCACGTCGCGAAACCAGTGAGTGCAGTGGGGAAGAGAGCGAGAGCTCCAAAGATGCGTTTGGAAAAGTGTGATGGATCAGTTCTCTCGCTCGCTCTCCCGACCCTTCTTCTTCCTCACACACACTCGCCAATACGTACGCCTTGAGCATATCGTCTACCCAAGCATACCACCTGGAAATCCAGGACACCCGCGCCTGGTCAATGGAAACTTGGACACTTTGCCACCATCCAAAGCCGATATCCGCCCCAAATCGATGAATGAACCTATTGATCATGTTCCACAGGGCAAGCGGCATCGCTTGGGAGCAAAGTAAAAGCGGAATGAAGGGATCTTTTGGGATGATGGAGAGGTGGCCGCGACCTTTCAAACTCCATGAATGAACCCATTACAGATATTCCAGGATTTCATCTTTAAAATCACTGACGATGCGGTGTCTGTGATCAATTCCTGCCGACCTTGACGATGGGGCGGGCGTCGTGCTTGACCCTCTTGTCGTCTCGTGGCATGCTCGACTCGTTCCCCACTAACCAACGCCGATAATCCTGAGAAAGCTACACAGACCAAGGTCTGCAAGTGCTTTGTCCAGATGGATTTGGGTCTTTTATGGGTCCGCACGCAATGGAACCGATGGAAAATGCCCCCCCCCCCCCCCCTCACCCACCCGGAGATTGGAAAGAAACTGCAAGCGACCGCTCGTGACTCTTCGTGACTTGAAAGATTGAAAGAGGTGACGATGGGTTCAGTACCCAACAGATTTGAGATCATGGTGTGCAACGCAGTGTAGGAATGGCCACACCAGCCGTGTGATGTCTGTGGTCCATCCTTTCTGGATGGGAATGACCTCGCTGATCTGGTTGAGGTCTGATCCAAAGCAACGATGCCCACAGACAACTGCCGATTCAACCCGATCCACGACGTCCCGCGTGGACATCCTGAGCATGGTATGCCCCCCCCCCATCCATATTGTTGGAGATACCGCATCGGTTTCACTGTGTCAGGGTGAGGATCCAATGCAAGAATTGACCTCGAGAACCGACTGGTGCTGCCTCACTTCTGGCGTGGCTTTGCTGCGCGACGTCAGTGTGAGAGATCGACATCTTGATCATGAGCTGTCAGCACACGAGTGTCAACACAGACAGGGCTCTTTGACGTTCGCACTGACCTCGCAATCGATCCGAGCCCACGAGTCATCTGGCATGCCATACCACAATAAATTGAACAGGATCAAGTGCAACGGATTGACTTACCTCCAGCTGTTACTTCAGATCGATTGAGCGTACAATTCTACTGTCATCATTGATCTTTTCGGATCCATCTCACGATAGAATACCCTGCATGAGCGCTAAGTGCATTCTGTTGTGTGGCGGATTTAGATGGTTCTCTACCTGTGAACTTGATGTTTTATCACCAGCACAGAAACCCCATCGACCAACTTCCATCCAAAACTCAACATTCTATTGCAAAATAGACCAACGCACAGCAAGCTCTTCACCAACTGTCCAAGTGCGGTCGGTGGTCGTCGGGTGGTCAATGCTACGAGTGACTTCGCCGGGCCATTTCGCCTCTGATACGAAGCCACTTGATGATTACTGATAAAGGAACTTGTTCGTCCCTGACGACATTCCTTCTTCTTCTTCTTCTTGGACGACACGAAACACTCGAGTTGTCGGTTGTTCCAGCAACCAGGTCAGCGGCGTTTGCAGTTCTATGCATGAGCACTCGTCGCGTCACCATCCTCAACAATCTTGACGGTAGTCGATGGATCTCTCAGCAGCAGATTCCACCCAACACCACACGCTGCCACCACCAAAGCCAAGGATTCGACCGCGACGCATTGCGAATCCACGGCCATTTTTTGCAGAAAAAGCATTTGGCCAGTGCGGAATTCTTGCAAAATACGACGATCTTGCGCCACAATCAGCTTTCTTCTACACAACGCAACGCCAAAGGGACCTCTTTGGGACCGGACGGCGGTGCCAAACGGTCCGAAACAGAAGCGATTGGCGGCCGCCCGCATCTTGCTACTGGCTTTCGTCTTTGTGAACGCTTCTGATACAGCGACCACCCAAGTGGTCCACACCATCCAAGAAATCAGGTCGTGTGGGACGGGACGAGCAAGACGAGCCGAAAGCATGTTGCGGTGATTCGGAGAGTATGCGGCAAGGTAGATGAATTCAGAAACAGCTTGGCACTTGACGATACTCTCCTTCGATATGGTCGGTTTGTCCCTAGCAGCCTCGGGCACAAGGAGTTTGAGGCGCCACCTGACTTCAACGTAGCACTATTATTAACAAGGCGAGGTCACGCCAATCTTTGATGTGAGCCACTTGGGTTGTACTGAAGAATTCATTGACAAACAAACACCTCTATCCTCTAAAGACCCAAGTAACGAAAACAACTCGTAGTGTGCTCGTCCATGCATTTCTTTTGCTTTCATCCTTCATCCGTGAGCGAGCCTTGGGCATCGCGGGGTGTCTGGGGTGTCTTCCAGCTGGTTGGACTTGATGAGTTCATTCGTCGATGCTGGTCGACCCTCTGCAAGGTGAAACTCACCAATTCTCAACTCGAAGTAGCTGTTGCACGAGCACTTTCCTCGCCATCACCATTCACTTTATTGTTGATTGTCAGATTCAGACACCACCCAACGCCAGCAACAGCCACCCCCATCACCACACCCATTTCGATTCGGAGCCGTCGGGTTGCCATGGCCAATCGGTGTCTCGCCAAATCGTTGGAGGTGCGCAATTCAGCCAAAAGCTTTGGATTTTGCACCACTATCAGCTTTTCTTTCAGGCGTCGAGTAGCACCAAAAGGCCCGCGGCAAACATGTTTGGCACTGCGCATATCGATCGATGGCTAGCTAGTGCTTTGGCGAAGTGCTTGGCTAGTGACACAACCACAGGAATCAGGTGATTGAACATCTATGTGGCCCACACCATCGCATACTCAGACTTTCTGATACCCACCACTCATGAAGCAACTGCCGCCGATGGAGCCGATGGAGCCGATGGAGCCGATGGACGCTCGTTTGGGTCCACACTTAAGCAACCATACGCCATGGATGCCACTTGTGGATCCGTATGGTCTGAAACCCCCTGCACGAATCTTCCCCGTCGCCACTTGATGCACCAAAGCTGCTTCTGGAACACTCCGACCCAACTCATCCACCTTGTTGGGCAACATACGGATACTCGTGGGTATCCAACTCGAACAACACCACCCCAAATGAAAAGATATCCGCCCTTCTCGTCGTAACGACTCCCCATCATCGCTTCAGGTGCCAACCACAAACACCCGCGGTCATGGTCTTCTCGAATGATTCACGAGAAATGCCAAAGGCGGTCAACTTGGCCTCCAGGTATTCGTTCAACAGCATGTTTCTCGACTTCAAGTCGCGATGCAGCACCTTTGGATCGAGCGAATGCAAATACGTCAACCCCTTCGCGATCTCTGTGGCGATGCGAAGCTTGTCGTCATCCAGGCCGTGGGGGCGCCTGCTCGTCTGATACTTGACCAAAAGTGCACGCAAGTCCCCTCCTCCCATGTATTCCACCACCATACACATATCGACCAACGTTCGCGGCACATCCGAGCCTGGAAGTGACTTGATCAGGGTGTTGCCGAGACGCCTAGCCATTTGGACGTTGGAATCAATGACCCACATCGGACCCTCGCCATGGTCATCACGACTCACAGCATCTTCAGGTTTGGCGCGTGAAGCTTTGGAAACGACGTGATCGGACAATTCTCCAAGTTGCTATCCACAAAACCCATGCGCTCAAACCAATGATCTTGCCCCACAGTGAAAGAAACGAAAGAGAACTCAGATAATTCGTTTACAGCGCTTGAAGAGTGGATGGAATGCCAATGCTCTCCCACGTTTGGAACGGATTCAGATGGCTGCACATGTGCATAGTACAAACCAAGCATCAGTCGTTCAACTCAAGCAACATGTGGGAGAGCAACAGCGAATGAATCGAAAGCCATCGCACTACTCATAGTAGATCGATCCATCGGACTCGGCGTTGGCAAGCACGAATCGAAAGATATAGCAAGCAGAGTTACTGGAACCGAAATCTCCCAACTGTTGCTTTATTGTCCATTGTTCAAGCCTGCTAACCTGGGGAGTTTCATCAAAAGCCAAGCAGCTACTCGCTTGATTCTTGGGAAGTATCCTTCATCCATTCGAATGAAGTACTTGATCTGCCTGGTGAGCTCATCTTCCTCGATCTCGTGCCAGGTGGATTCATATTTGTGGTTTTCTTGTTGTTGCTGTTGTTGGTTTTGGACGACAATCGGTGACTTTGGATGAAACCATGTGAAAAAGCGGTCGTCTGGGTCCACCAGAATGATCCCCCAAGGACAAAACCCTGGCGAGGAATGACCATCCAGATAGCAAAGCATGTGCGAGTCAAAGCGATGACCAAACTCTTCGATTTGCTCTGTTGTGCCGGTCAACAGCTTGATTCGAGGGTGCACGTCTGACGAACATGCATCCCCCCCCCCACCCCCACGCACACACAGAATGGCAAAGTCAGTCCAGTTCGCAGAAGAAGCCCGCCGCCGCCGCCGCGTCCGCCTAGCAGAATTCATATGCATACCTTGCTTGACACTATGCACCTGCTGCACAGCGTCGCGGGTGGGCTCCAAAGTGTAGAACAACGGCACGATCTCGGGCAAAGTGATGTATTCGCTCAATTCTTCCGTGACGCGACCAAGCCTGGTCAACGAGAGTCTTGCGTCTTGCTCGTTCGCAAGCGTTCCACAGCAAATGAGCTTGTATTTGCCGCGAAAGTCCGACTCGGTGACCAATTCACACGACTCGCCGTCGATCATCGTCCAGGAATCCTTTGGAGGCAGCGGATTGCTACGAGCTAGTCCCATTACGCAAAACCCACACCAACCCGACAGAATCAATGCATTCCAATGAGAAGAAAGCGAGTCGCAGCATCCACTTTGGACCAAAATCAAACCACACCAAAGCAATCCACATCATACCGTTGTGCTCTCTACTGGCTGCGGCACTGTTGCTCCAAATGCTGATCCCGGCCACCGTCATGAGCAAGACGCTGGCCAAAGAGCTGCGGTCTTTGGGTTGGCTGGCCAGCACTCGCCTCAGTAACGCGCGATTGGCTGCCGGCAGGGCAGACGGCGTCGACTTGCAAGGACGTTGGCCAAACGGTCCTCTGCCCCGCAAAAGCTTTCGCGCGCGCATGCTGTGAACAAGAATCGGAAATGAGCCAAAGCTCATCGGGGTCGTGCAACGTCGGAGCTTCGGATTCTTCCCACGCATCATAGCACTATTGGAGACCCTGAGATGGTTCATAAAAGTGGCAAGGGATCCATTCTCACAGTCTCCATCACCAGGCAAAGAGCGACAGATCATGCTGCGCACCACCATTGATTATGCATAGAAGATCCGTTTTCACAGGTGTTTTGTAAACCGGTTTTGTCGGAATCCGAATAATCCGAATACTGGCTTGGCTTCACTTTGTGTGGCAGCGTCTCCAAGGTTTTCACGAGGTCACACCACGTTCTTTGGGTGGAAAGAAGATGCGAGAGATGCCTCAAGTGAGGATGGCAAACGTCCAGACTGCCAACGGATGGGTCACACAATTGTATGGAATGGCGTCTGATGCAGGACTGTTGGACAAAAAGCGATTCCATCCCCAACGAGATCACAACCAATCAACCAAATTGCGTCTGCTCCACCTTTTGAAGTTGAACCAGTTGGCGATCAAATCCAGCATACTGCGAGAAAACCCTTGTTCGAGACAGATGTACTACAGGACTTGCCAAACGATGCCAGAAGGCATCCACCCAATCAAGAGTTGAGATGTTCGCCAAATCTACCAACACAGCAACTCACAGTTGTGTGGAGCTTCAACGCGCTGCAACACACCAATTCAAGCAGCGCGCTGTTGCCGTGGCCAACGCAATCACATTCTCAACTGACCCTGGTGCAGCTGTACGCCCATCGCGACCGGGTTGTCGGCAATCGACGGTTTGGCAGTATACCAGTCCAGGGACAACAATGAATAAACCACTTACTACGCAACGAGTAGAAAGATCGACGAGATATCGAGACCAAGCAATGGCACGAAGCTGCGGCAGAGAAGAGCCTTGTGTAACTTAGCCAAAGCTGTTGGGATTGCTCCAGGACACGTAGCGAGCTGTCATACTGGGGGTAAACACTCATACTAGCCTCGCGTGGCCCTTCTCGGTTGTAGCACGCAAAGCTTTCTCGCTCCACCCACTATTGTTGTCGCAGTACCTGTCCTCATAATAGCGGACAATGGCAAGGTGGCCATTCGCCACTGCTCCATCCAACACAAGTGCTCCACACCCTCGGCGATCGAAGAACTTCACAACGTCCAGGTGGCCCTTCCCACATGCCTCGCTAAGACCATGCCAACTTCCTTCTATTGCCGAAGACGATGGAACCACAACTCCATGAAAGCCAACGACCCACTCTCTGCAGCAATAACCAAAAGCTGCGGTGGCAACTGCATCTTCCGATACTTCTCCAGCAACCATTCCAGCATCTCGTGTTGCCACCGCTCACAAAAAGGGATGCTCGTGGCTCCACACTTTAGTCGACCACCGCGTTGAGCTGCGCCAAGCTATCCAACGCATGCTTCAGGTGCACCTTGTGCGAGGATACATTTGCGGTTCAAGCCATTGCACCATGTCAACTGCACCTTCAAGCATCACTGCTTGCACTAGACACTTGAACCATACAAGCTCCTGCCGTTTCACCAACAGTGCGATGACGTCCCACTGAACCGCACACGCACCAGCCAACTCAGCATTGTGTTCCAAATCTGCTTTGATGGATCTCAGTTGCAAACAACCATGAAAACAGCGCCAGGCATCCTACCATTTCCCGCTACTACCACCTGGGGATCGCAAGGCAGAGTCCCTTGAAAGATGATTGCCTCTGTGGTTTGGTCGATGACGTCATTCCAAGATGTCATGGCTGATCCATTACACCCTTTGAAGATCGCGATCTGCAAAAGGCTTCACTTAAAAATCCCAGCACCCGGAGTACTCACCGCCATCCATTGTCTTGACATTTGACCCGCATCTCTTGACGATGTCCAGCGAGAGCGAGCGTCTCATTCACGACACCGACACCGACGCGTACATCGACACCGACACCGACGTCCAGTTCTCCCGTTCAAGAAACAACACGATCATGGCCAGACTCATTCTCACGCTGACTGCGTCCGTCATTCCTGGGTTTGTTCGTGCGATCTTGAATCCGTCCAAGGAAAAGTTCACGAATTGGATCATCAACAGCATCCTCCCTTTGGCATTGTTTGGGCTATGCATCTTTTGGTGGGCATACTCCGTTCTGATCGACTGCTGCTGTCGTCGGCATCTCTCCGGATGCTTAAACGATACCAATATTACTTGTGGTGGGTGGTTCTTGCTCAGATTCCCAAGTGTCCTCGTGGAGTTTGTGGATAACTATATGAAAAAGGAGTTGAAGCACGCACGAATGGATTATGCCCAGTATATGAGACTAGGCACGACGAAGGAAACAGTGCATGCCCCTGTCGAGACGATGGAGATAGAGTCTACCATTTCGGCAGCAGAGCCTACCGATGTCGAGTCGGGGGCTAAAGAGCGTAAAGTTGTCGTCCACATAACTCGGCAAAAAAAACTCCGCGTCGAGGAAAACAAATCTGTGAAAGACATTGCGGACGTATTCTCTGTCAAACCGGATTTCATTCGGACCAAGCTCAACGTCGTGAAACATGGCTTGCCATACAACACAGACAACCTGAATGATTTTCGGATCCCTGTGTACGATCCTGATAATGACGACTTCCTAGGATTGATTGAGTTCAAATTCGATCAGAACAAATGTTGAAACCAAAAAAACCATAAGTGTTTTCTGGTACCGATTGGTCTCGAAAACGCGGATCCCTTTTTTGTGGCGTGTGGACTTCGACTCCGTCCTTATCCGAGTCACCGATCGACATCTTCACATTTTTCAATGCCACTGCTACTGCTGTCTACGGTGAGCACGTAATCCATCCCACTATTCCAAGCGCTTCCTCACCCGCGGCTTCTCCAGTGCCGACAAAGCCAACAACGCCAGTACGTTCACTGTCACCAGCGCCTACTCCATCACCTCCTTTCACAACACCGACCAAGCCAGTCACCAAAACGACGACCTCAGCTCTGTCAGCTTCGACGCCAGTTCCTTTGACACGAAGTGTGCGATGATCAGTGACTGCCAATAGCAGCAGATGATGCTCGATACTACCGCAAGATCGCACTGGCGGCTTCACCTCCGAACCATTCAACCATCGAAAGCTGACCACATGAAGCGACAGGTACCAACGCTTCTTGAATGCGACCTTATTTGAATATCAGCTGGTTTTCCTTAAGTAAGCCAGATAATGTCCAAGCGACCATTTGATACCAGGCTACGGAACGCTCTTTTCAGATCGATACCGGGGGAAGAACCACACAGTACATTCAAACGGTTCTGAGAAGCCGCTGTCGACACAAGCGAGGCCATAGTCACGTCATACGTCAGTTTGTTTCAGCATGGCTACTGTCGCTACAAGACCATGCCATCACTGCTAATAGCGTCCAACAAGGGGGTCTCAAAAGAAATCCATGCTTGATTTTGGAATCTAAACAAACTCTCTCGTGCCGCACATGCTGAGGCGAAGTCAGATATCAAAACGTCCAGGCCGCGCTTGGTCTCTGCTGCACAGACTGAGCTACTTAGAGTGCACCAACTTCAAATGGAGAAGCTGGCTGCAGCTGATGAATAAGATCTCGAGAAGTATGATCCATCTGACAAAGTCTATACCCCTGAACGATGCAGTGGACCAAGTCAAGGAGACAAGCAACGGGTCCTGGAAGCATTGGAGAAAGCAATTGGCCGAGCAGTCAGTAATGGACTGAGCCAGCGTGGCGAACAAGAGCTCCGGCAATTGCTGCATCAGAAACAGGATGTGTTCAGACTGTCATTCTGTGGCGACCCGCCCATTCGTGTACCTGCACTAGAGGTCAGGATCAAGAAGGGTGCTCGACCTGTACAAGCGAGTCCAAGACCATACCCTCCTGCTCATATCGAGTATATGCGTGAGCACGTGGAAGAGCTACATGCGGCCGGATTGATATACGAAAATCACCGGAGTAGGTGGACTTCGCCACCGCGCATAGTACCCAAGAAGACACCTGGTGAGTATCGGATGACCATAAACACCAGAGCAGTCAATGCCGTGACAGAGGCCATGCCATGGCCCATGCCGCACATCGACGTGGAACTGACCAAGTGTGAGGGATCCAAATGCTACTTTGTGGTGGATTGGTTTCGAGGCTATTGGCAATTGCCTCTCCACCCAAACAGCCAGGAGTTTTTTTCTTTTGCAACACCCTTTGGCGTGTATACCAGCAATCGAGTCATCATGGGAACAACGGATGCAGTGGCGCATTGTCAAGGTGCAGTGAGCGTTGTGTTCGCAGACCTGCTATGGAAATCGCTACTCGCGTGGTTGGACGATTTATTGGGGCATGCAAAGACCGAGGCAGAGCTGGTGGAATTGCTGCGAAAGGTACTAGACTGTTGTAAGAAGTCGGATCCGCACATTTGGCTTTTTGGCGATCCAGGATCAGGCAAGAGCGCGATTCTCAACTATGTGTATCCCAAGTACTACAAGAAAAACCTCCACAACAAGTTCTTCGATCTATACGATCCTAAAGAGCATACCCACATTATGCTCGAAGATTTGGGACATGAAGCCGTCGACTCTCCATCAATCTCCTCAAGACTATATGCGATGAAACCGGATTCGCCATCGATCAGAAATACAAGGCTCCTGGGGTTTAGGGTTTAGGGTTCCATTCTTAAGACTTGGAATGTCAAGCAAGGCAACGGTTATTATCTCGTACCAAGGAACCGAAGTCTCCCTTGCTCCGGTTGGCGGAATCACCATATCAAGGACTTCAGCAAGGTCGACAAATCCAAGCTCATTCTCTTTGAGATGGGAGAACTACCCGCCGACGAAGGACCAGGACGAAAAGCCTCGCCCAGTGAAGAGGAGAGAAAACGTAAAGTCGACGAAATCCTTATCGACATGCGTGACCTCGTCGAAAAAGGCAACGAAGAGGAAGCTTTTCGGAAGTACCCAAGAAACTACCTCATCTATGGAGAAAGTAATTTTTGCCTTTTGCCATAGGTGGCGAATATAGAAAAGAATAAAGCGAAATGGTGTGCAAGGGCACGCGTTACACCATTTGGTGTACGCACATTAATATTGTTTGGGTTTACGATGTTTGTAGGCGACTGCTTCTTGGTCGTAGGGAGATGTATTTTTGGGTCGATGTCGATGACATTGCTGACGACGTACCATGTCAGTTTTGGCCAGTGTTCCATGTATCTGTAGGGCTTGAATTTGGGAATATTGTTCCCACTGCTGAAGGAACCGTAGGAACTAATTTCTGTGGCGACGACGATGTCGGCGTTGTTTTTTATACAGAATTGCACACGGTGATTTCGTATTCACAGCCAAGTACAGAAAAACTGATACATTTTCTCCCAGAATCCTCTCCACTGCGGTGACTCGGTCGTCATTGCTCCTGCAGCCGTCTGCGTCGGAAAGCTGACCAAACTGGCTTGAAATGTAGCATTATGTAGTCCTGTCTCGGCCATACAATTGTACAGTGATACGCGCCATCGCCACCAGCCGTACCCGCAGACAAGGTGGACTGGAAGAAATCGTAGATACTGTTCATCCTGAATTCCACAGCGTTCATATTTCCACTGCTGTTCGCGGCCATGGTACCTATAAAGTACTGCGTCCATGGAAGTACACAGGTGTGTGTCTCGGCGAGTCCATATTGAGGTGTTGCTTTGGTATCGGTGTCTCCTGAGCCCCTGCCTTCTGGGAACCAGACCCGCCTCCCAAGGCGGAAAACGCGACCGCTTTGGCGTCTTGGATGCCCCGCACAAACGCAAGACCAGTTTCCATATAATGGTCTTCGTCTATGGTCATCTGTTGGTTTCCTGGGTGCCAAGTGCATTGAATTCAGTCATCGGCTGGTGGAATCCCAATCCATTTGAGAGAATCTCCGCTTCCAGGTTGCAGACCTCAACCACCGCTTTAACCTAGCTACCGCGCGGAGCGCCATCGGGTGTGTTCAAGTGTATGCACTACATCTGGAACGGAAGTTTGCAGAAATTCAAAAGTCTGAGGCGGATTTCTCAGGCCGCTTGGCGATTTCCACTGCGCATTTGGATGCTCTGTTTC
Organism: Paralagenidium karlingii; assembly: GCA_027475765.1. Classification (NCBI taxonomy): domain Eukaryota; phylum Oomycota; class Peronosporomycetes; genus Paralagenidium; species Paralagenidium karlingii. The sequence goes on along the minus strand of JAMFLO010000084.1, from coordinate 2,094 downwards.
TGGGCACTGCTTTATCAGAATCCGCTGAAAGTCTTTGGCCGCCACTGCTGAGATGCCGGCATCTGAAGTGGTTCCAATCTTGCTCCACGGTTTGAACGTCGCTCGCGACGAAAGTTTGCTTCTACAACGGCAGTTCTTCAAGCTCTTGGATACTGGCAAAGTCAACCACAAGCTCGCTGAATAGGATATGAAATCCAGATTCCTTTTGAGTATGCTGCCCGCTGCAACCTTCCGTACCATAATCCTGTGAAATTCAAAGAGGTTTCCCAGCTCTTCAAGGAGGCGAAGAGGGCCAAGCGTCTTCGAACTCGTTCAGCCAGCGCGCGTTCACGCTCCCCTTCTCGATCGTCTGAGAGAGGATCTCGTAGCCCGTCGCGGTCCGAGCGCCGCCTTTCGGCCTCGGATTCTTCAAAGCTTCCAGCTTATTTCGCGGATTCCAGCTGGACCTCCAATCCGTTGGTGCGCGCCTTGTGTGATCTTGAATCAATTCTTCCGCACTCTATCCCACACACGACTCCGCTCCACGATATCTTGGCCAAAGATTTTGGAACTTGTGGCTGCTGCTGGTGCCAAAGAGCGCGCGAATCCGCGTTGGGATGGACTGAAGAATCGAAGAAACAAGCTCTTCAAGACTGGCGTGATGCCCAAGATGCATTCCGTGCAGGGCTCCGTTATTGTCTTCCTAGCGTCGTCGTCTTGGTGCTTTTCAAGCATCTGGCGGAGCGGAAACTGGCGGCCATCCACCAGAACCTGCAATCTGTGGAGGTCTTTGCACTTTTGGTTGGTTCGACTACAAATCATTACAGCTTGTTGCGAGGGGATGTGGCGTACATCAGTTCAAGTATCGCATTTACGAATGATTCTAGAGGACCTATTGTGTGTCACTTTTGTGCGTCGACGAGCTGAGCATAGACTAACCTATCGGTGACATGCTGTAGACCGCCAAACGTGGACGTGTTCGTGCCTTCAGATGATGACGTTATTGCTCCCTTGCCGTCACGTAATGCTTGTGCAAAAACGTGTTGGGTGTGAGACTTTGATCTCGACGCATCACATCTGCCCCCGATGGAAGCTTAGCGATGTCCGTGAAGCATTCAGTTCGTCGAAACTGAGCCATGAATTGCCCGCCGTTCCTCTTGACAGTTGCGTTGACACCTATGTACAAAATGGAGAACAAGAATAATCGATTCCGTGTCGCTAACGACATCACAAATCGGATTTCAAGTCCAGTTCACTTCATTCATTTGTTCTCAACTCATGGTCAACACAGTGACAGAATTGCAACAGACACTTTCAACCATGACCGAACGGGTTGACGAACACTTAGCCAATGCTATCCAACGCAGAATCGAGGAACTTGATCACACTCGCGATGATGCCATCAATCTCCTGGAACAGATTCGCTCATGCCAAAATCGATGCCAACAACAAACACTGTCATGCAATCCAGCGTTTAGATCGTCGGGTCACTCGCCTTCAAGCCGTTCAAGCTGAGCTCAAGTCCAAAAAGATGGAGTGAATATTGCACATTCTGGCAGCTCGTCCATACTGACAGCGCCACGTGAATACATCTTGTCTTCTCTTCTCTTTCTTCCTTGGAATCTTCCTTGTTGGTTTCACTTGCTTGTTTCTTCGTGTCTTTGTGGTTCCACGGCATTCTGCGCCGTACATCTACTTCCCAAAGATTCTGGTTCCACTAAGTTCGACGTGAATGGTCACACAGAAGCGTGTAGCATCCGCCCAGCAGCCAATCACAGAGTAGGAATCATAGAATCACCATTAGAGTTCAAAAAATTGAATCACAAAGTTTTTTGAAGGGACACCGCGTCCCCTCATGTGCACAAAGATCTCCTCCGCTCTTTTCCTCCTCCTCCCTTGACCTCATTGGTGAATTTCCTCCCAAAGGCTCAAGACTCAATCCAAGGCTGGCAGTACCTAGTGTAACACAACCAATACGCTGGCTTCGCCGGCGAGAGTCGTTGACTCTATTGGCCATGCACACACCTCGGCAGAGGAAGAAACCCAAGTGGCTGAGGGACTCAAGCTCTTATTGAGAAGTGAAGGTTAAAGTCCTAAAGGGACACATGCAAACAT